>JAJJMA010242584.1:0-11754 GCA_023529015.1 Papaver nudicaule
GCACTCACAGTAGAAAACTCGTCAAGCTTGTGCCATCGAGCTTGACGGATATGCGACAATATGATACTTTATTATGGCAGGTATCTTTGTAAATTTTATTTTAATCGACTAATATGATTCACCTGAAAAAAAAGGTAATACTGCCTCTTGTCCTAAAAAAGGTGATATTTTCACTTTCCGGATGGATGACATATAATGTAGATTGAATATTTAATCTCTTTGTCCCATAAAAAGTGCGTTTTATTTTTTCGTTTTAGCCTAAGGACAAAGGGCTTTTTTTTTTTTTTTGGTGAAACAAGAGAAGAAACATAATGACAAAACAAAAGCTTTACTAACTCTCTACCATATTGGGAGTGCAGGGAGAGATGCTAGAAGGAATCCACCAGGAATGGATTGTTGTAGAGTGCTTGGTGAATGTGTGTGCCACTTCATTGGCTTCTCGCTGAAAGAACTTGAATTGTACCGAGACAAATTATAAGCATTGTACTTGTATGTCTTCATCTAATCTTCGGTTGCCCCAAGGACTCCAGTTAGCTCTTTGTTGATAGTGCGAATTAAATCTCGACAATCTCCTTCGATAATGATTTTAACGGCAACTTTTGAACATGTTCAAGGGCAAAAAAAACATACACCTTGAGTTTCAGCTAACAGAGGGTCAGACTGATTTTTTTAGACATTGTAACTTGTGTTAGCAAAATGGAGCATGACCCACTTCCAGAACTTGTCAAGAGTGTCAGTTGGACCCCCTCACCCAATTGGATACCGGTAGCAACTGCAACATTACCCACAAATACAGACCCAATCCTTCCACCAACCCCTACCTGATTCACCCACCAACATAATCACCTGCATATAACACCACCTTATACCAACCAACTCCATCTTCCGTTGCCGAAAGCCTATGTGGAAAATTCTGAGGTGTTGGCAGGGGCCAACTGTCGCACGCCAAATAAATAATATGAGATGGAACTGTCAAAGGATACACCAACCTTTGAGAGTTCAAAATTGGTGTGTTCTCATGCAAATTAGGCATCTTTCCCCTATTGTTTGTAAATAAGTGTGCTATGCGTAAAAGTTGCGAGAGAAAACTTAGGGTTAGCTCTGGTTTCCAAAAAACAGAAAAACGCTAGGGTTTCACGCAAAAACAGTAATCTTTCTTGTTCTTGATCACGATTGTGATCAAGGATGGGATCTAAGCAACCACCAGATCGTAGTTACAAGGATGCAACAACAAAAAACTCAAAAAACACAACAGTAACAGCGTTTGATGTTTTGGGAAAGGACTTTTCGAAGTTACCGATGACATATTTTAACGAACAGGGGATTTTATGCTACGAGATTCCAGCTGAATCGATGAAGAAAGCTAGGGATACATACAAATTTGCTTTGATTGGGAGATTGGATTATACAAAAATTACTTGGGAAGAAGCAACATCATCGATGCTATCTCAGTGGAAGCTAACAGGAGCTCATCAGTTTATACCAATACGTAAGGGTTTCTTTACTATTGTGTTATCAAACGAAGAAGACAAGATCAGCGTATGGAGGAATAACTACTGGTTTATCGGAAAGAGCTCACAAGCTCTCAAGATTTACAATTGGGTACCAAACTTTATTCCAGAGAACCAAAAAGTTACGACAACTTCTGTATGGTATAGGTTTCCAGGTCTACCATTAGAGTACTGGGAGGAAGAGATATTGATGGGATTTTGCAGAGGATTAGGAAGACCAATTGGTGTTGATCACAGAACATTAAAGAAAGAAGCTGGTAGTTTTGCACAGGTGCTAGTTGAAGTAGATTTTGCAAAGGATTGGAGAAACGAGCAGATTATGCTATTACATGAAGGTGAAGAATTTGTGCAGAAAATTGAGATGCCATGGCCACCTCCATTCTGTGATCACTGCAAGATATTAGGTCACGTATGGAAGGAGTGCAAGATTGTGGAATATGATAACAATGTTGAGGCTGCAAAATCAGTTAAGGATGCTAGAGTTAAACGTGAGATGCTGGAGAATGCCAAAAGAATTCGAAACAATAATAAACCAGCCAATAACAATGCTATAACAGAGGAGATGAGAAACAGAGTGAGGATGGAAGTGGAGGAAAGATTGAAGAGGGTAGAGGAAGCCAAAAAACAGAGACCTAAAGAAACCCCTAACTCTGTTTTGGAAAACAGAGTATCGGAAAACCCTAACTCTGTTCCTGTTCAACCTGTGATTGAAACCAATGATGAAATAACAGCTAGAATTGCTAGAGAAAAGCAAACTGCTGAAGATGAAGAGGTCGCACGAGAAATCCAGAGAAGAGAATATGAAAGAAGCAACAGCAGACCAACAACTGCTAATCGTGATGATCATGATCGTGATGATCATGGTGATCAAAATAAAAACAGAGTAGAAGAAAGTCGATCAGAGGAGGAAGGGGATGATGAATTGAGGAAGGAAAGAGAGAGAAGAGGGTATGTGACTGATACTGATGAGAGTTTGGAAGTGGAGTTGGATCTGTCAAAAGTAAACACTCGAAGAAGGAGGAGGAAAAATACTGTTACTAGAGAAAACCCGATTGTTTTAACTAATACTTTTGACCTCTTACGTGAAGGTCTAGAAGGTGGGACTGAAGCTGGGGTTTCGAGAACTATAGAAGACAATGAGGAAGTTGAGGATTTGGGTTATGCTGATCTTCCTGATGATCAAGTTTTGGGTGATGATGATGATGGCAGTAAAAGAGCAACTAAAACCAACAATCAGGAATGTGTTGGGTCTTGGACTCAAGCTTCTGAGCTAGATGAAGAGCTGAGGAAGAGGCAGGGTGAGCTGGAAGAGAAAAGAAAGCTGGAAGAGCTGAATAGAAAATCGCAACATGAGCACGATGTGGAACAGACAGTAGCAATTGCTGAAGTCGCAACTGCAGCTGATGGGGATGATGAGGTTAGTGATGATATGGGAGGTGGAAACACTACTGCTGGGGGTAATACAACTGCGGGAGAATCCACAAATCCTCCTAAGACCAAAAGAACTGTCAAGAAAGGTAGCAAGAAGAAGAAGAAGAAAGATGAGCAGAGGAAGGATGATACTACTGGTCCTAAGCAGCCAGAGACTCCTAAAGTTGATTAATGCGTGTCTTCTATTGGAACATTAATGGTCTGGCTAAACCCGAAGTCAGACAAAAACTAAGGGACATGGTGAATGATCAAAAACCGCAAGTTATTGGTATAGCTGAACCAATGTTGTGGTGTACGAGTGAAATAATTAAAAATCTGGGTCTCAAGGGGTATAGTTTGAGCTGTATTCATAATGAAAGTAGTTGGAATGGTAGAAAAGGTAACATCTGGGTGTTATGGGATGTTAATCTCCCTACTCCTAAGGTGGTGATGGTTGATAAGCAAGTAGTTACAGTTGAGATAGGCGGAATATACGTTAGCATAGTGCATGCTAGTGTGTTGAGTGTTACTCGAAAGCATCTGTGGAATATTTTGAAGTGCACGATGGCTAATCCTTGGATAGTTATTGGTGACTTCAACATTATCTTAAGACACGAGGAAAGGAAGGGTGGTAATACTGTCAAACAGGAGAAAATAGATGATTTTAGAGAATGGATTGACGGTAATAATCTTTTTGAACCGGCGTCAATTGGGAAGAAGTTTACCTTTACCAATCGGCAATCTGGAGATAAAAGGATGTTGCAGAGAATTGATCGAGCTTTGGTAAATGAGGCATGGATGAATAGATTTAGTAATTGGAGGTACAAGGCTTTTCCAAGGATCATGTCTGATCATTCACCATTGAGTGGTTTCAGTGTGTTTACAGAGAAGCCAAAGAATACTCCTTTTCGAATACAGCATGTTTGGTTCAAACATGAGGGTTTTATGCAGTTTGTGAGTGATAACTGGTCCCTGCCAATCAATGAAAGTAGGGGTTTTGTTTTCATGGCAAAACTGAAGCGCCTAAAACTTGCTTTAATGCGATGGAACAAAGAGGTTTTTGTAATATTCATGTGAGACTGAAGATGGCGGAGATGAAGTATGAATTGGATGGAGAAAATTCTGATCGTGACCCGGATAATTTGGAGCTTTTTGAGGCTATGAAGGAGTCAGGGAAAGCAGTGATGGATGCACGCTGTGAGCTAGCTACTATGCTCAGGCAGAAGTCGAGAGAGAACTGGATTCTAGATGGTGGAAGTAATACGGCATACTTTCACACAAGTATCAAAATTAGACGTGCTCAAAACCTGATTACTGAGCTAGTTTCTGAGGATGGTGTGACGATTACAGAAAAGGAGGCTTTAAAGCAGCACATTGTGGGATACTACAGAGATAAATTTAACGTCTCTAATGTTGGGGAAGGCTGGGATACTGCGGATGATGAGTTGGAGGAATTATTTGATTATGAACGTCAGTCCTTAACTGAGGAAGAAAGTGCAAGGATGGATGGTGATCCAACAGTAGAAGAGATTAAGAATGCAGTTTTTGATTTGGGAGCAGAAAGTGCACCTGGACCAGACGGATTTACTGGCTTATTCTTTAGAAGATGCTGGGATATAATTCAAAATGATTTAACTAACTCTCTTTTGTTTCTTTGGCAGCGCAAATTTATTCCTAATGGAATGAACTCAAGTTTTCTTGTGATCATCCCTAAGGATAAAGGAGCAAATAATTTGAAGAAGTTCAGACCAATTGGTTTGAGTAATTTCTATTTCAAGCTCATTACTAAAATCCTGGCTACAAGATTAGGTGGTGTCTTGGATAAATTTATATCTGAAGAGCAAGTGGCATTCATGAAAGGAAGAAGTATACATGAAAATATCTGTTTGGCGTCAGAGATGATCAATGATTTGGAAGAAAGAAGAGATAAAAGTAATGTGGGATTGAAACTAGATATAGCCCAGGCTTTTGATACTGTAAGCTGGGAATTCATTCTTGAGGTCTTTAGAAGATATGGGTTTTCGAAACAATGGTGTGATTGGTTGCTTACAATATTGCAATCTGCTAGAATTTCAGTTATGGTGAATGGTGGTCCAGTTGGTTTCTTTGGTATCAATCGAGGATTACGGCAAGGGGATCCCCTTTCACCTTTGATTTTTGTCCTAATTGAGGATGTTCTCTCTAGAAATATAGAGAAATTATTCAAGAATGGTCATATGGAGTTTATGGTGCAAGAAAAGATGTGTCTCCTACACATCTTCTTTTTGCTGATGATATCCTTGTATTTTGCAAAGGAAGAATACGTACCTTGAGGAATTTATTTAATCTTCTTGATAGATATGCAAAGTTCTCAGGTCAAGTGATAAATAAAACCAAGAGCAAATTATACTTTGGTGATGCAGATGACAACAGGCGTGACAAATTTTCAACAAGATTGGGAATTAAAGTTGCTTCTTTTCCAGATAAGTACTTGGGGGTTCAATTATGCCCAGGACTTGTTCGTGAGGTGCATGTTATTGAGGTAGTGGACAAGATTATTGATCAGCTTGGAGCTTGGAAAGGAAGAATGTTGTCTTTTGAAGATCGTATCATTCTTGTAAGGCACGTTATTTCTAGTTACTCTATTCATACAATGGATGTCTATAGATGGCCTAAAGGTATGCTTGATAGATGTGAAACGGCAATTACAAACTTCTTATGGACTGGTGATTCGGAGAAGAGGAAAACATTTGTTGTGGCCTATGACAAGGTCTGCAGCCCTATGTCTCATGGAGGATTAGGCATCACGCAGCTGGAAATTATTAACAAGGCTATGCTAATGAAGCTTTGGTGGAAAATCAAGACGGAAACAAAGAAATGGGCAAGATTCATGCGTGCAAAACTGTTAAGGGTGAATGGTGACTTAATTCTTTACAAGCTGCGAACTTCGATACGAGGAGGAATTAGATGGATTTATGAGGATGTTGAATACAACACAAGAGTGTTGATTGGTAATGGAAGAAAAACATCTCTTTTTTATGATAGATGGTTTGGGAAAAGGACTTTGGCAGACATATTAAACCTGCCTGATGATGCTCGGAATACGCATATAGGTAGAGTGAATGCTATTATTACGTCTAATGGGGAGTGGTCTTTCAAAGAGAACCACTTAGAAGCAATGACAGAGGCTGGAATTCAAGTTAATGGTATTGCAAAGCCAGTACTGAAAGAGGAGGACAGGAAGGTCTGGGCTTTAGAAAGAGACGGGAAGTTCACTACTAAGTCCGCACGCATCTATTTGCGTCAGAAAATGGGTGTCTTCCCAGAAGAAATGCCAGAAGCTAAGCTTGTTTGGAGAAGGTGTGTTCATCCGTCAACATCAGCTAACTACTGGAAACTCATGCATGAGTCCTGCTGCTCAACTGACGACATAATAGCCTGGTTAAGGCAGTCAGTCTACATGTCGGTCTGTCTAAACTGTAGGCGTGATAAGGAAAGTCTGAAACACTTACTGTGGGACTGTGATTTTGCTCAAAGAGCATATGACTGGCTGGAAACTATTTTCCAGATTGTGCCTGATCGAAGCTTAATCACATCTTGGGATAATTCTGAAGGAAGGAGTATGATGATACGTGATCTTTGGCTGATTGCAATGATAACAATCAGGGTGGAGTTGTGGAGGAAGCGTAATTCAATGAAGATGGCTAATAAGAAGGTTCACTGGCTACAGTTTAAAACCAGGGTTTGTACTATTGTTTCGAATAATTCCATTCGTTTGAAAAGTGCTATGCATAATAGGATGGAGGATAAGAGAGTGGCGGATTTCTTTGGAGTAAAACATAGGAATTATCGACAAAACATTCCTATTGAATGCGAGTTTAGGCCTCCTGATATGGACGAGTTGTTAATCTGTTGTGATGGCGCTACAACAGACAATCCTGGCCCATCTGGGGCGGGTGTGGTTGCAAGGAATTCTGACTCTGAGGTTCTTGGTGCTTTGAGCGTTGGGCTTGGGGTCAATACGAACTATATGGCAGAAGTTTATGCAGTGATTTATGGCTTGGAATGGGCTAGGAGATGGCCATTCATGAAGATTCGTGTTCGATCAGACTCAGCTGGAGTAATGAGTGCTTTTAATAATGGCTCAGTGCCATGGTTTCTACAGCAAAGATGGCGAGAATTGAAGAAATATTATCAGATTATGACCTTTGAGCATGCATACAGAGAAGTTAATTTTGCGGCAGATACAATGGCCAAGAGAGCTAAGGGGTTATTAATGGGTCAGTTGGATGCTTATTCTGGCAGGCCGGAATTTTTAGACAATGTAGAATGGCCTGGCCATTACTACTACAAATTTTGATGTGAGCTATATGCTATTTTGTTTTTAGCTTGTTTTTTGTTTTCTGAAGACTCACCAGGCATGTCTGGTGAGTCGTGCTAGATCTTTGTTTTCTTATCTTCTTTGCTATCAATAAAAAATGGGACCCCTTTGATCAAAAAAAAAAGTGTGCTATGCGTGTTAGTTTTTATTAGGTACAACTTTAGATCAGGAGAACTATTATGTACAAGAGTCAGTTGTTCATGTTTCACTTCAACAATCTTGGGTTTACACAGTATGCGGCGATCACACTCAAATCCTTCATCACAACACCAATATGACTCCAACATCCAACCAGCGCCACATCCACCATCACCATTTTTAGCCTACACCAGAATTTGGATTATGAAGTGTCCAACAAAACTTAGAACTTTCTTATGGAAAGTCACTAAAGAAGGCTTTACAAAACTTCACACTCCTTCTTTCATATAACACCATCTATACCAAGCTCGCCCTAGCTCTGGCTTGATCATTTGTGCAGTGTAACAAATGTTGATGAAGATGCCAGTTTGTCATGTGTATTGTCTAGCTACTCATGCAACATCAGAAGAACAACTTGCTAACAAGGTAGTAAAGTATCAACTAATGAGTTCGACAAATGCAACTGGTAACACTCAAAATTTATTTTACACTCAATGTTGTTACCAAATTGTAAGAAATTGGAATGTCAGATCAATTCTTAAAATTGTTGAGTCTATTATTTTTGTTTTACATATATGTTTGTCTTCATTAAAATTGCTTACATTTTTTTTTTTTTTTCTACATATTTATTTTTTTTTTTTTTTTGAAGAGAAGGCCACACTTTCTTACTAGATGACCGCTGCCACGGTGGGTGGGCCGACCGAAGAAATCGACGAAAGAACAAAGAATTTGTAAAGCAAAAAAAAAATGTAAGCAAAATAGATGATCAGAGGCAAATTTGTAAAACAAATTTGTATTAAGTTGAAAATGTTTAGAATTTTTCTGACAGTTTCTGTAGAATACAATTTCTGGCGGAAAATTAACCTAAAACGCGACTCAAATCTCATAAATCTCTTTGCAATTCTTGACAAAAATGAAAATTGATTAATAGAGGTGAAGATTTATTGAGGAGATGTTAAAAGAATAATTAGTGAGAGCACATGTGTCATGCATATGCTTGCATTTTACTCTTCACAAATCACAACAAACATGTATATATAGCTATGAAAGTTAACCTAATGATCTTTTAGGCAAAAACTTTAAAATTGATATGATGTTAATACGCATTGCGTAGGTAATTTAAAGAGCTTTCTAAACATATAAATTTTTCGAAAATCCGACGTGTATTTTAAAATATATTAATGTTTTAAAATTACTAAAAGTTATGTACAGTTTTACCCCTCAACAAATAAAAGACTACTTATAGTGTGTTTGGATGCACACAACTTTTTTGCTTTTCAACTTTTTAAAGTCAATAAGTTATAAGTGCGTTTGGGTATTCACTTTAGGAACAGCTTCTAGAAGTAGATAAGTAGCTTTTTTTCGAAGCCAATTTTTTTTGCTTCTGTCTACTCGCAGAAGTTACTTCTCTAGAAACTCGAGTCAGCCTTATCTTCTTATCTTTTCTTTCCTCCTCATCTTTCATCTTCTTTTGTTAAAAAAAAAAACCCAGAGCAGGAAGATTTCGAAGAAGAAGAACTGAGAAACACAAAGGAGTGAAGGTTAGATTCTCGTTAAAATTATTGATCTAATCGAAAATTTTATCTAAGGGTTTGAAAATCACGGCTATCTTAAATAATTTTCTGTTTCAGTTTCTGTTTCCTCCATTGTTATAGTAATTTGGTGTGAGATTTGTTTATGTGACTGTGATGATTGACAATGATGTTTGCTCTTCCATAAAAACTTAGATGTGGAATTGTTAGGCAACTTAGTTGTTTTTTTCTTTAAAGACGAATTCTATTCATTTTTCTACACGACGTCTGAGTTGGTTGTTTCATGCCAATCTACGCGATTCAGGATCTTACTGTGTTATACTTGTGCCTATGTTAATTAGTTATAAATGGAACATATGTTTCTTCGTAATTGGAAGCTTAGAGCAGTATGTCTTTGGCTAGGTGCCCAAATACTGAATAATAGGAAACTAGTCATGTCTACGATTTAGTACTTGCAACAGCAACTACGTATAGGAGTGGTACCGTTAAAAATCTATCATTTACATGATTTGGTACTTTGGCTGTACTGTAAATGGGAAGGTATATCTTGTATTAGGAAGTTTATGATTTTGTTCTTGTTGTCTGTTAGATTATGGCTTCAAGTTCTGGCCAAACTCCGTTGCCTTCTTTTGAAGATGCTAATGATGTTCCAGCCAATTGGTCTCAACTACATGAGTCATTTTTCATAGAGCTGATGCTAGACAAGGTCCTGATTTGTGGTGAAAATAGACAAACGGGAACCTTCTCAAAGCATGATTGGACTGATATTAGGAAGCAATACTATATGAAGTTCGGATTGAAATATTCCTTAAAGGCATTCAAGAACAAGCACACCAAGTTGAAGGAAAAATATAAAGATCATAAGAAACTTGTGGAAGACAACACCGGACTAGGATGGGATCCTGTTTTGTGTACCGTAGCTGCCTCAAATGAATGGTGGGATCAGCATGTGAAGGTGTTTTTCTTTTACTTTAATGTTACATAATATTTTTGTTATTCAACAAGTAATTTTGATGAAATACTAATAACTTCCTGTTAACTAACAGGATTATCCACGAAATAAAGTGTTTCGTGTTTCTGGTTGTCCCGAATATACAAAGTTAGCACAGATATTTGGTGACACCGTGGCAACAGGAAATCTTAGGCAAACGCAAGATGGGGATTTTTCTTCTACTGATGGTGAAAATGAGTTCGATATGCCTGGAAATCCAAGTCTTACACCGTCATTAGATGGTGATACACAGGGGATGGATGAAAATATTGATAACGAGATTCATGGTCGATCATGTACACCTATTGGCAGCCATAGAAGTACACAGGTTGAGGTACCTACTGATAGGGAAGATACCCAACGCCGTGAACGATCACGTACACCAATTGGAAATACTAGACGTGGTATGCTAGAAAGCAAGGCAAATGAAATTGGGGAGTCACTGAAGATGTTAGCTGAAAATGCTAAAGCTAAACTAGAGGATAAAACGAAATATTCAATTTCGGAATGCCTCGAAATTTTGGATTCAATGGGAACCCGGATTGGGAAGAATACATATGTTAAGGCAGTGAAGGTTCTTCAAGACAAAGGATAGAGAGAGACATTTATTCAAATGTCTACAGAGCGAAGAACTGATTGGATCGACTCCATTGAAGATGGAAACTTCTAGATTGGTCATGACCTCTTAGGATTAAGGCTAGTGGTACTAAATTAGATCATAGTTTTTGGTTAAATACACTTATTACTAGCTTACTACTGGCACATAGGTTTGCAAAATGATAGAAATTATCACATAACATCTTAGGTCAAGCCATCTTATTTTTTGTTGATATTTTGGTGACTTTTTGGTTTACTTTGTAGGGTGCGGACAGTTATAGTGGATCTATGTGCTGCACATCTTTTTTGTTCAAATGTGTGCGCTGCACATCTTTTTTGTTTTGATGACTAATTGTACACCCTATGTAATGGCTTGATATATCAATATAATTGTACGGTTTTCAAAATTCTTGTGTGCAGTGTTCTTTTTCTTTATCTTTTATGTAGGTAGTGTTTCTGGTATATGCTTGTTCATAAATAAATCTGATAGTTTTTTTCTTCTTATGGTATTTTATTAGGTGACAGGTTGCCTATGAGTTCGGATAATGAATCGGAAATGAGCGGTGAAGATGAAATCACCGAGCTGGTAGTGAGGTATGTGGTAGAACAAAATATTGGCAACTGCATTCCAAAAACAACCGTACAGAACTGATTCATTATCCGGTAGTCAATATGTGTATAATATACTTGAGGGAAATGAAAACCGGTGTCCAGAAATACTTCGTTTAGAAGTTAATGTATTACTTGACTTGTGTGACATATTGAGAAATCGAGGGTTTCTATGTGATACTCGTAATGTTGTCGTTGAAGAAAAAGTTTGCATTTTTTTGTATACAATTGGGCACAATGAACGTAATAGGTTGGTTGCAGATCGATTCCAGCATTCGAATGAAACCATATCTCGTCATTTCAAGACAGTTCTAAAAGCCATGTGTAGATTTGCAAAAGAAGTCATCAGACCTCCTAATTTGGACGTTATTCATCCATATATTATGAGTAAGCGTGATAAATATTATCCTTGGTTTAAGGTATACTCTCGAGTCTCATCATATGTTATGTATGTTTTTTAGTTAAAGGGTTAATATTACTAACCATTTTAGGTCTTGGTAGGATTGTGTTGGGGCGATTGATGGAACCCATATCAGTGCATCAGTTCCTAGTGGTTCAACACAAATACCATATCGAGGCAGGAAGACTTTGCCCACCCAAAATGTG
>JAJJMA010242593.1:0-12588 GCA_023529015.1 Papaver nudicaule
ATGGCTTATTATGGAAGCCCAGTTTGGACTTATTGTGGAAGTCCATGGCTTATTATGGAAGCCCAGTTTGGACTTATTGTGGAAGTCCATGGCTTATTATGGAAGCCCAGTTTGGACTTATTGTGGAAGTCCATGGCTTATCATGGAAGCCCAGTTTGGACTTATTGTGGAAGTCCATGGCTTATTATGGAAGCCCGGTCTGGACTTATTGTGGAAGTCCATGGCTTATTATGGAAGCCCAACTCAGGTGAGAAATCAATGGTGCACGTACAGGTTACACGTGCTTCCCATGTAACTCAACTATGGCTTATTATGGAAGCCCAGTTTGGACTTATTGTGGAAGTCCATGGCTTACTATGGAAGCCCAGTTTGGACTTATTGTGGAAGTCCATGGCTTACTATGGAAGCCCAGTTTGGACTTATTGTGGAAGTCCATGGCTTACTATGGAAGCCCGGTTTGGACTTATTGTGGAAGTCCATGGCTTACTATGGAAGCCCGGTCTGGACTTATTGTGGAAGTCCATGGCTTATTATGGAAGCCCAACTCAGACTTATTATGGAAGTCCATGTAGATACTTGATAAAGCTTAGTATAGAAGCCCAGTGGTTTATTATAGAAGCCAATCACTTATTAAGGAAGTCCAATTAATTATGGAGCCATGGATAGTCTTTTATGGCCCATAATCTGCTAGATAAAGATAACTATATAATTATATTAAAGATAATTATATGGTTAGAGATAATTATGGTCAGAGATAATTATCTAAGATAGCATTTATCCTAGTATAGAGGATAAATGAAGAGAATTATCTTACGGTTAGATGAGATAACTAATTCTATCATGAACCTAGTCACCATGAGGGTAAAATGCAATTAGGGTTTTCAGGATAATTATTATTGAAGATAATAATTATTTAACTCTATGTAGATATTTATCTTAGCAAAGAAGATAAATGAAGAAGGATTCTGATAGTAACCAATTCTATCATGAATCTGATCATTATAAAAGGTAGATACCATTAGGGTTTTCAAGATAATTATTATTAAAGGTAATAATTATTTAACTCTGTGGAAGATAATTATCCTAGCAGGGAGGATAAAGGGGAGAAAAAATCTTCTTGGATAGATGACCTAAATATGGTTTTCACCATATAAATAGAGGCTAATTTCCAAATCAAAAGGTACACTTTTTTTCCTCTTCTCATATACATCTGCTAGAACTCTGCTTGACTTTAGCATCGGAGTGTCTTTGCAGGTACCCCCACCATTTTCAATCAATATCTTCAAGAAGTTCAAGGAACAACGGAGATTCAATCAAGGTTTCACATCAATCGAAGATCGTTGGGGTAATATTTTTTGCACCAACAGTAGCTACTGAAATAAAAATCTTTGCAGAGAAATATCGACATATGTGATTGGTTGGCATACTATCGAAATTAGGTTGGATACTATAATTCTCGATTGACACTATTCTGGATCCATGACTTAACACTTTAAAATTGCCAAGCCTGTAAAAAATTATAGGTTGTGTTAGTCACAATGTGCAATGAGAGAATTATAATCGTTCTAAGCGATTTGAGGGTTGTGTTTTTCTTTCTCAGACCCTAGGATTGGTTCAACAAATTTCGGTTGTCCATATAAATGTACTTGGCGTGGTAGTCTTTGAAGGACTTGTATTGCATTCACACAAGAAATGTTGTTGGAGAACATTTTCAATTTGTAATTCTTCAGGGATTCATATTTTATTCAGGCAGCACCTGACTCGATTATATCAGGTTCATTAACAATCCTTTTTCAGTGTTTTTCTTAAAAAATTTGGTGGAAGACCAAAATCCGGATTAGCTGAAGATATCATCTTTATAGGGCTCTTTATGAACCCTTAGAAGCACTGTAAAATCCACGCTTTAGAAGCATATATTTTCTTTTAATCTGCAGTTTATGAATTATGCTATCTTGAAACTCATATGTGACATAAACTTGAGTTATTATTTTGATGCTTACTTTTATTATACTCATATAGTTGAGTTACATCTATAAATACGTCAATAGTTGTACTATTTTCCCTTCGTTTCAGGTTGTATCCCATGTGGTTTTCCTGACAAGGTTTTAACGAGGCAACTTCTCGTTGACGTGGAATTTTTCTATTCAAAATGTTGATATTATGCATTTGTGCTCTTTTTCCTTGTCCAGATTTTGTCCCATTGGGTTTTACTGGCAAGGTTTTAGTGAGGCAATTTATTTCAACATGGTGGTCATCCAAGGGGGAGTTGTATAATTTCGGTTATTTGGTGGATGCCCACCATTAACTGGGTCATTTTGATCAGACCAAATCAACTTAACCTTCTCCTTAGGCATTTGGTTGTCCTTTTGATCCCCGTACGGGGTATCCATTCACTTATTGTAATGTATTCATATCTTGGCTATTTGGTGAAAAAACAACATCAACCCATTTCTGCAAATCATCTCGAGAAGTTAGCAATCCACGACACAAGTTCTCAATGTGATGAAGAAGAACGAAGACGTGCAAGAGTATTATTCGAAGACAATACCGCTTAAGTAATGCTAAAGAAGACTTCATCCACTAGCAGATTTCTTCAACAAGCAAGTAATCTTCAGCATTCAAGAAATTCGTTCATCAAGAAAATTCAAGAAACTGGAAAGTCTAAACTTAAAGATTTGGAAGCCAAGATTTGATTGAAGTACTCATCAGGGGGAGCGTCATCATCAAAGACGCATTTACAGGACTTAGCTCGTTGTACTCTTTTTCCTTCGTCAAGGTTTTGTCCCACTGGGTTTTCCTTGTCAAGGTTTTAACGAGGCAACATATGCCTGTCCAACACTGATTTAGGTCGTGCATTTTCAGGTTTTTCTCTTTTGAGTTTTCCTGTTATGTTCATAATGACTTAGACACAGTGGTCATCAGGGAGAGTGTTATAAACGTGTATTGCGCGGGCAGTATCTAAGGGAAATCTAGGGTTAGACGTTTATTTATTAAGATGCCCTCGTGTCTAGTCCTCTATAAATAGAGGCTTAATCCTTGTATTCTATACACATCTTAATGAGAATTCTTCTCTTCTTCCTCTCCATTTTCCTGTCTCTCTTTATTTCACACTATTTACAAGGTAATTGAGTTTTCATTATATAATGTGAAATAGAAATGATTTAACCAAAATCTGTTTTCTCTCTCCTGCTTTAATAATATAGTTTGGGGTAATTAATAATATAGTTTATATTTTTCTAAAATAAATATGTGAGAGAATAAAAATGGTTTGACTTATATTCAATTAGGGTAATTAATACACATTTGTATTTTGAGTAATAAATATATATATTTGTCATTTATTTGTCATCTGTCTTATATTTTCTAAAATAAAAATATGAGGAAATAACTTGGTTGACTTAAATTCACTTAGGGTAATTAATACACATTTATTTGTCGTTTGTATTTAGGGTAATAAATTTATGTTTAAGTAATTTCAAAATATATGTGTGAAACAAAAAAGGGTTTGACCAGATTTCATTTATCTCTCCTACATTTATTTTTAGGATCATTAATATATATACATATATTTATGTCATTTTTCTAAAACCCTAAAAAGTAAAACCTATTCTTTTTGTCTAGCCTCTTTCATCATTCTTCTTCCCTTTTCTTTCACAAAACAACAAAATGAAAAGAATCATTACTTTACGATAATTGTTCTCCTTCTTCTCTTGGATTATCTATACAAAACCAAAAGCATATGATTTATGGAATTACTGGAAAAGGTGTTGTACTTGCATAAGGATTTTTGGAAAGCTATTTTGAGGTAGGGGGTTTCTACCTAATTACAAACAAAACCTATTTTAGCATTAATTTAATTGTTTTCTTGTTTTTTATATTAATAATCATGATGTTGTATTTTCATAAATATTGATAGATTAATATTGATTTACATTTGAGTTGTTTATATATTAATTTAAAAGAAGTGTTTCTACTATATTTGATTTAAGAGTTAAAACATAATTTTGTCTATTCGGTTTATTATCACACGGTTCTTATTAATGCATTTTATTGGATTTAAATTTACATAGAAGTTTAAATATATTTATGAGCGGTAATATTATTATTAAGTTTTGTTGAGAAAAGAAAAGAAAAGGAAAAGAAAAGAAAAGTAAAGGAAAGAATATTTGTTGTGGAATCGTCAGGCCATTTATGGCATCCCACCAATGGTGGCTACCCTGGGAAGAGTGTTCGAGGAACACTGGTTGGTATCCGGAATAACCCTGACAAGTAGATTAAGACCTAGAAAAATAAAGGTTGAATGGTTGATTGTTTAAGGTGGTATTGTGGAAGGTTGATTTTGATAATAAAATCGAGTAAGTAATTATTGAGAAATATTTAACTTAATAGTCCTGAAATATATACATTTGTTGCATGGTTTGAAAATTGTGCAAGTACTTTTACAAAATAAATTTGATTTGCATATATGGTTTTATTATCTTTATCCGTTGCATGATTTATTTCGGTGCACTTAATATTTTTGGAAACTTCCTACTGAGTCGTGGTTTGCTCACCCCTTTCTTTCCTCCCTTCCACAGAGAATGAAGCCAGACTAGCTAATAAAAGAAATATTATGTATCATGGGAATATGGGCGTTGCGTGTTTGAATTAAATCGAAGTGTTGGTTTGTTTTGTAGTTTGTACTTCTGGTTATGTAATTTATTTTTACAGTATTATAATTCAAATGCATTAATTTTCGTTGTTAAGACTTATTTGAGTTTTGAATACAAAATTATATTTTTCATACAATGTTTTGGAACTTTTCTGGACCCACACGAGTGGCCGTCCGGTTATTCGGGTTTGCCAGGCGGGTCGGATCCGGTCCAAAAAGGCCGAATTCGAGTCCGTTGGACGCTCCGGAAAACCGGGCTGTCACAATTTCTCTCCCGATTGTTGGGCTCATACCTATAGTGGGGATTTCTCTATAAAGTCTGCCTATAAAGTTTTGACTTATTGCGACAATAATGGTTATAGTTTTGATACTTCATTTTGGAAAAAGCTTCGTCATTACAATGTCTGCCAATAATTTTTAAAAAAAATGAATGAAAGATTTTCTCTTATACGTTTCCTGTGAATACTCTTCTTGCATGATATAAGCCTGGAAATGATGTCCTCTGTTCATTATGTAACAACCATGAAGAAACAGTCCTCCATCTTTTCATTCAGTGCCATATTTCTTCTCATGTTTGGTTTGCCTTATCCTTGGATCATCTTATTCAGAAATCTTTGTATTCTTTTGATGTATGCTTCTTGTTTTGGTTTGAGAAATATTTAGGGGATTCTCCTTATGTAGTGAACTGGCCAAGTATTAGGGCTATTGTATGTTGGTTTTATGGAAATCTAGGTGTGATGAGGTCTATCAAAAGATTCGTTTAAATCTGGAAGTTCTTATCTTTGACATAAAAAGATTTATAACTTCTTATGTAACTCCCACTACTACTAGAATTCCTGCCGTCATTTCTACCAAGATGAATAGAACTGATGGAATCATGTCTTTTTGCTAGATGCTTCTTCAATTTTTTTTTGACTTGGGTGTTGGTATTCTTCAATTTTTTTTGACTTGACTTCTAATACATGAATAATCAAGGGTGTTAGGACATACTTTGTCATGGTTGAAGAAGCGGTGGTTGGTGAAGCTACTGCGTTTTTTTTTTGGCTACTTCTTGGGCGCGTGATTTGAACCTGTCAAATGTTCTTTTTGTTAGTGACTATTTGAATATGGTCAACTTTGTCGCGGGAGTTAATAGAAATGTTAATTGGAGATCTTATGATCTTCTTAATGTCTGTAAGGATAATACTGCTAAGTCTTGTAACTATAAGTTTGTCTATGTAAACAATACATATTTCTGTGGCTGATTATGCAGTTGGTCATGCGAGAAAATGTAGATCTCGCGCTGTCTGGGATGTCTGTCCATCTTTTTTGGTTTCTTGTGAAAACAACACCATAGTGTTGGCTTGTAACTCTTTTTTCACTTAATGGCTTGTAACTCTTTTTTCACTTAATTGTAGTGTGTTTCTTAAAAGACTGAAGAACTATCTATCTAGGCATGATAATACTGTAACAGTTGGTAATTTTCTCTTTATTAGAATATGTGTCGCTATTCAACAAGGGGTAGGAGCTCAACTTGTCGCGAGACTCCCCTCAATTTCTGTATGAACGTCTATGTTGTTTCTGAATAAAATGCCTATTCCTCCATAATAATAATAATAATAAGGGGTATTTTGCGTAACCTCCCCTCTAAAGATTGTAATTTGCATTACCTCCCCTAGAGATCTCTACTATTATAAAGCAAAGAGGCAAAATAAGGCCTTTTTACAATATTGACCATGCACAAAAAAATGAAACGAAAATGAATTGAGGTCAATTTTGTCAAGCCATTATTAGACTACCTAGGAAAAAACGTAGCAGACTCCTCTTGAATGTTCTAGACAGAATTTGAATTTGAAACTCTAATGCTAATTCCAAGAATGAAAGTACAATTACACAGACACAATTCAAATTTGAATCTCAAATCCCAAAATGCAATTCCCGCTCAAGCTGCAATACAGACTATTTCTATCCTTTTTTTTTTTTCTCTTTTTTCTTTTGGAAATACTCTTTCAACACTCAATCTATCTTATGCTTCCACATATTGCGTACAACAACACCATCTCACTAATCAGGTTTGTAACGAAATCCACATATTTTGACATTCTATCGATATCACCAGCATGGTACCCAATTGTAGAAATGTTACAATGAATCTTAAGCACCAAACGTCAAAGTAGTTTGGTTTAAAGATTGTTTCGTATTATAGTTCTTGGTATGTGTTTGTCAAAATGTCGCAGTGAAATTTTTTAGTTACAAACATGAAAACTACTTAAAGGTGTTGATGTGATTGACGATCACCACCTGTGGATACTAATTTTCGCCCAATCATTGATGTTTTACGAGTCTGTTTCAATTGTTGGTTATAAAACTCTTTTAAGGTTTGATTACTGTGCACCCTAAATTTCTTACATAAATCTTTATTCTTTTAGATAATCAAGCTACTGAAAAATGCCGAGGAGTGCACGTTTGGCAGAGATAAGAAGACAGGCAAGAGTTGGTAATCATCTAACATCTACCAATCAAGAAGGTAATATCATGATTCAAAAGTTTCAGTTTTTATAAGGGGTAATCATACATCAGTTGTGCTTATTATATGCGACTTCCTACAGGTTGTGATGAGAGACATAATTCGGTGACAGTTGCACCTCGCATAAGATTGAGTAGTATTAGAAGGCAGGCTAGACAAGCATCACATACTACAAATACGACTCCAGCTATTGGTATAGACGGTAACGCTCTATATCTAAATCTGCAACCTATTTCAATTCAAAAACAATGTTTTTTTATTGTGATTCTTTGTAAAGAAAACATTCTATTCGCATATGTATAGGTCTGCAGCAACATTCTACAGTAACCACTACTCCTGTCGTTAACCGTATACCAATTAGAAGGCAGGCTAGGCAAGCCTCGCGTCCGACGATTACAACCGCATGTATATCATCAATAACAAGGCTCTAAATATTCATTTACCTATTCCAATCGATAAATAATGTTTTGTATTGGAATTCTTTGAAAACTAATACTATTTTGCATGTGTCCAGGTCTGCAACAACATATTACCCTGACCACGACTCCAAATGTTTACCGCAGACCGACAAGAAGCAATCACAATCGTGCCAGAAACTATGTTGACACAAGAAGAATGGCAGTACACAGGCTACCACAGCCCAAAGTATGCGACAAATGTGGTGCTAAGTTGTTTTTATATGAAACCAAAGAAATGTGTTACAAGAATGGAAAAGTTTCGCTCCCACAATTTCAGACACCCATCGAGTTAAGGACGTTATATAATGATCAAAGTGATGTTGGAAAACATTTTCGTCAAAACATTCGGATATACAATCATATGTTTGCTTTCACGTCAATGGGAGTTCATTACGATGCAAGTCTCGCCAATGGTTGTGATGGAATATACACTTTCAGATCTCAAGGAGGGATCTACATTAGGATAGGTAGTCTTTTACCTATTGGACCTATGCCAAGACCTAGGCCAAGGTATTTACAGTTGTACATTTATGACAATGATAGGGAAATTGAATTACGGATGTTGGAAAATAGTGAAATGCAGATTAGCATAGTCGAAAGACTAAAGTCAATTTTAGATCAGCATAACCCCTTTGTACATCAATTTAGACGTTTGGCGATGAGAAGTGACATAAATTGTAAATTAGTGCTTAAAGAGCAACCTTCAGGAGGCCACCAGTTCAATCTTCCGACCGCAGATCAGGTTGCAGCGATAATAGTAGGAGGGGAAGATTTAACAAATGTCAATCCACGGGAGACTATTGTTGAAACAACCGAAGGGAATTTACAACTGATTCCGGACACAATCGGCTATTATGATCCTCTCCAGTACCCTATTTTACTTCCGTATGGGAACTACGGATGGGATTTGAATACCGTTAGTTTAGATGGGCAACGAGTTGGCTGTCGGGCATTTTATTCATATATATGTTTCAGGTATAATCTTTGCATTGTGTTTACCTTTCATAGTTAACTAATATGAGTCATCTTATTATCTTGGGTGCATATTATCTAATTTTTCCTGTGCACATAACTTTTTTTTGCGGGTACAAATTTCAAGTATTGTTACTGAATTATTATGGCATAACGTTAAATTTTATCTGATATGAATGCAGATTCGAGCAAATGATACATCTATTCTACTACGGGCGAGCAGATTGTTTCAGCAATATATCGTTGACACTTACGACAAGATTGAGATGTAGAGGCTAAGATGGATACGTGACAATCAAAAAACAATTAGAGCTGAGATGTACAAGGGATTACAAGATATATTCAATACCGGAGTACGAAATGCGGGTACGTAGTGGATATATTTAAAAAAAAATAACTTTTTTTGTATTTATATTGGATGGGAAAATAAAAAGAGAAATCTCATTGTATTTCAGGTTCATCTGGAAGAAGACTTATCCTTCCTGCATCGTATGTTGGTAGCCCAAGGGACATGTACAACCGATTTATGGATGCAATGGCTTTAGTGCAGAGATATGGAAAACCGGATTTATTCATCACAATGACATGTAATCCATCGTGGGATGAAATATTGAATGAATTGTCACCGGGAGAAGATCCTCAAGACATGCCTGACCTAACAACAAGAATCTTCAAAGCAAAAGTTGAAGAATTGAAGCAAGATATCTATACTCGCGGAGTCTTAGGTACTGTTGTAGCTCATGTTCATGAGGTGGAGTTTCAAAAGCGTGGTCTTCCCCATGCTCATATGATGATCATTCTTAGCGAACAAGACAAGCTGAGAAATCCGGATGAATACGATCAGATTGTGCGGGCGGAAATTCCAGACCCAATTGTTGAGCCAGAGTTATATGAAACAGTGAAAAAGCATATGATACATGGACCATGCGGCAGACTGAAACCAAAATCTCCATGCATAAGAAAAGATACTTGCAAGAAAAAATATCCGCGTCAGTTTTCAGAACAGACAATGCAAGGAAATGATTCATATCCAATATATAGAAGACGCGATAATGGTATCACTGTAGAGAAAAATGGACTTTTGTTAGACAATCGATGGGTAGTACCATATAACTCTTGGCTTTTGAAAAAGTATAATTGTCACATAAATGTTGAAATATGCTCCAGTATCAAGGCCGTGAAGTATCTCTACAAGTACATATACAAGGGACCTGACATGATTTCTTTCCAAGTGTGCAAACCTTCTGACAGGAATGATGAGATATCACAATTTCAGGATGCACGGTGGGTTTGTGCACAAGAGGCACTGTGGAGTATTTTTAAGTTTCCGGTTCATAACATTTATCCAAATGTGATAGCTCTGCAGATCCATCTTCCGAATATGCAGCAATTGACGTATTATGCCGATCAACTGCTTGATGATGTTCTGGGTGATGCTAATGCTTCGAAGACAATGTTAACTGAGTTTTTTCAAACAAATTTAGAAGATCATGAAGCAAGAGTTTTATTGTATCGAGAATTCCCAGAAAAATATTGGTGGGTATCCGGAGAGAAAAAATGGCAAAAGAGACTATCTACACAACGAGCTGTTAGTAGTGTTTACATTGTTCCCCCAAGTGAAGGAGAAAGGTATTACTTATGTGTATTATTGAATCATGTCAGAGGACCAGTTTCATTTGAATATCTACTTACAGTTGATGGGATTCTTTGCTCCACTTTTAAGGAATCGGCTGAAAAGAGAGGATTGTTGGAAGATGATGGTCACATACGAAAATGTTTAATAGATGCAGCAAATACACATATGCCATCAGCACTTCGGAGATTGTTTGCTACGATTTTAGTGCTTTGCAAGCCTACAAATATGCAACAGTTGTGGAATGAGTTTAACGCATACATGATGGAAGATTATTCTTTAGCAAGTACTTCAAATGCAAATTCAAGCATGAATCGTGTGTTACGTGATCTAGAGAAGTTACTCCAACAACACAATAAAACTAATGAAGATTTTGGTTTACCTAAACCAGCAGCTGACTCTTTTATAAGTGGATGCGGACATCAACAAATGATTGAAGATGAGAGATCCGTAATTGTTACGGATGAAGATATAAGATGTATAAGCTTATTGAATTCAGGTCAGAAGCGTGCTTTTGATTTGATTATAGCAGCTGTGAATTTGGAAAAGGAGTCAATATTCTTCATAGATGGTCCAGGGGGTACATGCAAGACATTTTTATACAGGGCAATACTGGCGCATCTCAGGAAAGAAGGGCATATTGCATTGGCAACAACGTCGTCCGGGATTGCAGCTAACATTTTACCAGGGGGAGAACTGCTCACTCAAAGTTCATCCTATCAAAATTAATGCTACATCAACTTGCAACATTAGTAAACAAGATGACTTAGCTGAAGTCTTACGAAAGAGTAGTGTCATAATTTGGGACGAGGCAACAATGGTGCATCGACATGCTTTTGAAGCATTTGATAGAACCTTGAGAGACTTGACAGAGAAGGATGTTCCTTTCGGAGGCAAGATAATTATTCTTGGAGGGGATTTTAGACAAGTGCTACCGGTGGTGCAACGAGGAACGAAGTCGCAAACTATAGATGCGTGTATCGTAAACTCTGCACTTTGGGAAAGTGTGACTGTTGTCCATCTTACTGAAAATATGAGATCGAAAACCGACCCTAAATTCGCTGAGTTTTTGAAAGATATTGGAGATGGGGTAGCAACTACATACGGAAATGGTATGGTAAGAATACCAGATGAAATGGTGATACCGTGGACAGGCGAGAATTCTTTAACACAATTGTTCAACACTATATATCCAAATATTAGTGGGAATGCCTTTGATAAGAGCTATATGGTAGAAAGGGCTATAATGGCACCAACAAATGAGTCTGCTGATGCTATAAACCAAAGTGCAATCAACATATTTCCAGGTAATTCTAGCTTAATTATTGATTTTTGTTGTTCTTAATGTTACCTTTTTATTAGTTAACCAAAACTATGTTTTACATTGCAAGCCTTTCAAATTTTAATCAAACATAAAGAAAAAAGCATTATAGAATCTAGCATTATGATGCAATGGATATTAGGTTCAGATTTTCAGTGTATTATGGGGCAAATTATTCATCCAATTCATATTGAGCACCGACTAGAATGTCCTGCTCAAGTTAGTTCTACAAAACCTTGGGTTTCAGATTGAGATTTGATAGCACATGATGCACGAATCCCATGTGGATGCCCAATTGATTGTTGGATGGGAAAACCCCTGGACATTTCTAATCATATTAATACACAAGTATTCATTTGCATTCGAAAATTAGTGGACTTTGTTACATTTTCCATACACAATGCATTTGAAACACCAAAGTCACAAGATGCAAAATTTCGACCATATAGATCAAAATCACAACTCCAAAATTCTAAGCCTGTCCACTAGATATTGACTAACTAAACTTCTCCATTTTCAGGTGATGAGAGAGTTTATTACTCTTTCTACAGTGTTGAGGATGACGTGAGGAATTTATACCAACAAGAATATTTGAACAAAATTTCTCCAGGAGGATTACCACCACATAAGTTAGTTCTGAAATATGGAGCACCAATACTTCTTCTTAGGAATATTGACCCAGCGTCTAGACTCTGCAATGGAACAAGATTACTAGGTCGAGGCTTTTATGAGCACTTTATTGATGCAGAAATTGTTACCGGAATTTCAGCAGGCACACGGGTTTTCCTTTCGAGAATCCCTTTAGAGCCTTCGGAGAACATAAACTTGCCATTCAAACTCATTAGGAAACAGTTCCCTGTACGTTTGTGTTTTGCCATGACCATAAATAAAGTGCAGGGACAAACTATACCGTTCGCAGGAATTTATTTAGAAGATCATGTTTTTAGTCATGGACAACTTTACGTTGCATTATCAAGAGGAGTTTCAATGAGCTCGACGAAAATAGTTATACATGAAGGAAAATTGCAAGGCAAGGAAGGCACCTAC
>JAJJMA010242622.1:0-12453 GCA_023529015.1 Papaver nudicaule
ACCGCTTGTACCAAGGGTACAACTGGTGAAAGAATACTTGTACCAGTGATACAAATGTTTAAAGAACCACTTGTACCATGGGTACAATTGTTGTCAGAACCACTTATACCAAATGTACAACTGGTGTTATAATAATAATAAAAAAAACACTTTAAAGCCACCATAAAATTGAACCAGTTGTACTCCTACATAATCAAATAAAACCACTTGTACCAGTGTACATTTCCTAACAAAAGCAGTTGTACTGGTGTTACAAATCAAATTAATCTACTTGTACTCGTACATACCTAATCTACTTGAACCAGTTATACCAAGTGTACATGTTCAATTAAAACCAGTTGTACCTAGTATACATGTCCAAATAAAACAAAACAACCGTACCCTAACAATTCAAAACATATTCAACTGAAAATACAATTAGAATTCATAACAAAACCTAATTTAAAACAATTCAAAACCAAATTATGAATACAGTTCAATTAGGGTTCAATTGTACCCGAATTTAAGAAAAAAATATATCAAACTAAAAAATAGGGTATGGCTCATACTTGTTGTAGGACTCATTCTTGAACCCAATCCAGGGTTCAAAAATGGGTTGGTGGAGATGGCAGGGGATGAGGTTGCTGGTGCTGCTATTGGTATTGGTGTTGTTGTTGGTAATGGTGGAGAAAGAGACGGTGTTGGTGGAGAAATGAATGTTGTTGATGGTGGTGGAGATGATGATGTCAGAGATTTTTTGCAGTAACCGGTGGTAGAAGTGATCGAATCTGATTGGGAAGGTTTTGAAATTGGGGTGAAACCGTAGCTGCTTCAGGGTTTAAACGAGACAGGGTAAATGGGTGAGGGAAAGTGACGTGGCCTTTCTGTCTTTCTAACCAAGTCCATATTTTAGAAGTCATTAGACCTGACATTGTGTGTAACTGGGTATATGGTCCAATCTCTGGTAGACTTAGTTGTTGGTGGTTTATGAAAAGACGAGGGCACCGACACCACCAATCCTTTATTTTAGGCAACCTATAAGTCAAACCTTGAACAGTTCTTGTAATCAAGAACTCAAGAACAAGATCTCTCTCGTAACTGATTGATCATGATTCACACAAGGGAGTCAATACAAGATTCCGAAAGACTATGTCAACAACCAAGTACGATACTTCCATTATAAATGACAAGTCAAATATAATGAGGAAATAAAGTAAAGTACACACAAGAATTTTGTTAACGAGGAAACTACAAACTCGTAGAAAAAACCTCTGGACCTAGTCCAGTTTGAATACTCTTAAGAATTAAGCCGCCAACACACCTACTCTCAGACTTCAGACTAGCTGGTGCAAACAATATGACCCTAATACGACAATTAGTCACAAAGATTTCCCCTTGGTATTCCTACGCCTCCAACCATAACAAGGTGGTCACGCACATGTACTCCCTTAGAGAAACATACGTCCTTTACTGTCTTTCCTAATAGTTACTCCACAACCCGTCGTGAAGACTATCGCTACCCGACCTCCAATCGGACGACTACAACCTTATGGACAACAACCAAATAGCGGCAGGTCAAACCACTAAATGATATCCTTGGAAACTTACAAATATTTCACCGAAGTCGTTTTACACCAAGAGCGAGGATATTTAAGTTTACTTGGTAATAAACCCCTCGAGATATCAAACAAGATTTTGAAACCGAAACTCCTGAAAGAGCAACCTTTTCGCCCCAGTTGGAATCAAGCAATATATGGATGCAGTACAATATGTATGACCGTGAAGAATGATGTACCTACAAAAACAAATACAATAACAACAATCTTGATTCCACTCAATATTTATAGGTTAGGCATACAAACCGAAAGTGTCTTGGTGACAAATCCAGGTTAATAGATCAGAGTATCTTCTAAGCACTACGATCTTGAGTGACCTTATATCAGAAGAGAAGGACCTTAAAATAAATAATATCGGAAGACATTGATAGACGTGATAGAACAAAATACAAGTACAAGACAAATAAGACTAGTAAACATAAACTAGGTTCCGGGAAGAGGTACTTCTAGGCTTCTCGATCCCTAAGGGAAGACTTCCACTAATCCAGACCAAGAGCAAAAGCTCAAAGGTAACTGAAAGGAAAAGTGAATAAACACAAGCTTACTTTTCTGAAGAATGAAATTTAGTAGAGGGACAAAGCTTTCAGGACAGATACCACTTCTATTTATAATGACTAATGCTTAGATTTGAAATGAGGCTCACTTAATTTCGGAAATACATTTAAAGCACATTCCATAACAATTCTGAAATTCCTCACATAGACTCATAGCATTTAATGAGATCTAATACTTTAGCATTTTACATTAATAAGAAAATATATTCCATTAAATGTTTGGCCAAAAACATTCAAAGCAAATAATACTCAATAAGATATATTAGGATATTTCATTAATTCGAAATATAGTTGTGTGAGTATAAAATCTGCATAAGCACTTTATACTTGACATCCATGAGATCTATTCGTCTAACTATGGTCTTTGAAGCAATATACGGTGCATGCATTGATACGAAGATAATAAGAACAATATCGAAGTTAATCAGTATACGTAATAGTGATAACATGGACATAACAACAAATTGTATTTCATTCTAATTATTACTATATGGATATGATGCTTAGAGGTTTGAGGAGAAGCTAACCTAATCTCACTCTCACGACTTAAGGTTACACCAAAAATCCAACCCCTACAATGAATCTCAAGATCGCCTTATATAGGCCGAGTCGAAAGTGGATTACAACTAATATGACAAATTACTCAATCTTGGAGGTGTCAGAGTTTGTCGAGTAAGGCGGTGCCTTCGGTGAGTTCTTCCCGAAGATGGCTTCGGTATCTCGTATCCCTGCCCTCGAACCAACTGTGTAAGTCTTCTCTCGCCGAGCTTTTACCCTTCGGGGTCTTCTTCACCGCCTTCTACTCCACGCATTTTCCCAAATATTCGACTACGACGTCTTACTGGCGTACGAAGTCCTCCTGGTCTTGACATGTTTCCCGATGGTGCTTTACCCTCTACAGTTTGCCTATTTTCTTGTTCGAAGATCGGAGAGGTTCGGAGAAGAAAACTTCTAGTACTTCACCTTCCTCGACACGTGGCCAACATTTAGTTTTCCCAACTGACACACGTAGCTTTAAAGGCTTTTCGAAACCATCGCCCACTCCACCTTTTACCTGCTGCGTCGGTTCCATGTTCCCTCCTATTTAAACTCGTCCGCCCTCCTTTTTTCCTTTCTTATTCTTTTAAACTTCTTGCCGTCTTCTGAGTTTCCTAGTTTCTCAAGCTTCTCTCCGACATATTCTCTTTTAACTTATTTCTGAATCATGGTAAGTTTGCTGATTTTCTTTTGCTGTCTCTTCTTTTCTCTGATTCATGCTACCTTATTTTCCATCTCACTTCTTTTGTTGTGCCCAGGCCCCCAAGAAGAATGTTTCTGCTGAAGGTACCTTTCCTCGTAAGATGGTTGATCCTCAGCCTCTCAGTCTTGGTAAAGGAGTTTTGTCTCCTGAGCTCATCTGCAAATAACTGCAACGGGAGAAAGATTATTGTTTCCGGCGAGCAGCTTGGCGCCAGACTCTCCATTCCTCTGTATAATCCGGTGAATCCTCTGTTTTATGAGATGTATTCCATGATTTCTCCTCCTTGTGGCGTTATGCAATTGAATGGGAATTCTATTCGAGTAATTCGTGAATGGGTGGCTCGTTCAGAGGGCAAGTCATACTATTATGATAAACTTCCCAAAGATCCAGAACATCCTCCGAGCTTCTGGACCGCTGCAAATTTCTTCAAGCACTATAGGGCGGAGAAGAATTTGCTTAAGGAGGCTGCTCCTTGGAGTGTGAGTCTTGGCAAGGTACCCAAATCCAAGCATGTTCTGGGCGATGTGGACCCTTCAGGATCTAATACAAACACGTTGCTTCGCCACTCCAGCGATGAAGTTTGGTTCTCGAAGCCAATGTTTATCGAGGGCCCAATTCTCTTTGGTTATGCCGATGAGGTGGGTAAGACTGAGCGAACAGGTTTTGAGGACGACCATGATCTCCCTGTTGTCGAATTCTTCAAGATACACTTCTCCGAGGAGGAGCGAAAGAAATCCCAGAAAAGGATCGCCGCCTACAGAGCGAAGGTATCATAAGATGTATTTTTCTTTTTTAGACGTTCCTACTGATCTATCTATCCTCTAAAACTTTTACATTTGCAGAAAGAGAAGCAAGACAAACAGAAGAAACTGCAAGGCTAAGGGCCAGTCGGTGATCCGAAGAAAAATAAGAGGCCATCGAAGCCGACTAACGCTGGAAAGGGGGCGAGTGGTTAGGTGATAAACACAATGTGCCTCAGTTATGCAATGGGTATGAATACCTGCCTCTGTTTAAAACCTGACAAATTGGCTACTTTTCAGCTTAACGAGGTGATTTCTGGTGGGGAGGGCACGATGGAGTTTTTCATGTGTGACCCTAGTCGTGAGAAGGTTGCTACTGGTGGTTTGGGTAAAGGGATTGTGAAGACTGTTGCTTAGAAGTTAGTGAGCTCGAGGCGGTATCCTACGAGGGCTGCTGGCAAGGTAGTAAACGAGCCTTCGAATGTTTCTGTCGAGGTTGTGGATGACGAAGAGACCGATGATGACGAAAATGTTCAGCCTTTGAAGAGGGGAAAAAAGGGTCGTGTTCTCGAGCAGCCTCCCAAAGTTCTTCTCCGATGCTACCTCGTAACGATGTTGTGCCAACCAAAAAACCCACTGCCTCTGCTTTTCTTAATGTTAATGCTGCTGATTTTGAATCCTGTCTTCACCAATCTGGCATGAAATTGGATGTGTATGGTTCGAATGATCGTTTGGTTGGTGCTTCATCAGATCAACAATCTCTTCCTTGCCAAAGTGGCTCGTCGGTTCCTGCTAGCTTTGTGCATAGACCCTACTCTGAGGAGGAGATTCAAAAGTTTACGGAGCGGTGTTCACTTCCTGGTCCTTATGCCGAAGACATTGCTAATCATCTGAAAGCGTACGCCAAGGATACTTAGAATTGTCAACTCGACCCTTCTCTTACCACTTTTATATCGCAAGCTTTTTCTGGTGCTTGGGACAGAAAGACCCTCATCTCGGCGTGGGCGAAGCACCAAGCGTTCTTCGAAGCTGTAAGTGTAACTTCTCTGGGCTGTTATAAGTTTCGTCGTTTGTTTTCTTAGTTGCGTGCTGTTGTTGTGACAGTATTATCATCACAAGATGTTCTTGTTGGAGTTGTCTCGAGCTCAAGGGAATGAGATTATTCGTCTTGACCAAGAGTTGTTGCGTTTACAGCAAGATAACGATAATCTTTCGAAAGATCTCGAGAAGAGCAGAGGTAAGATAGTGCTTGGATGTCAGTATTTCTTCGGATTTTGTTGTTGAAGCATTTTAATTGATACTTTTATTTTGCTCATGATTAGGTGATGTGAGAGACTTGGGGAATCAGCTTGAGAATGTTGTTGGCGAACATGACTCCCTTTCTGGAAGCCTAAAAACTCAGAGTGAACTGGCTTCGAGGCTGGATACTCAGATGAAGGATAAAGACAATGAGCTTGGGTTGTTACAGAAGATTCGAGAGGATAGGGATGGCGAGATTAGGCTTCTTAACGAGAAGGTTGCATCGCTGAAACAACATATCGAAGGAGAGCCCGAACGGAAAGCTTTGTTTAGTCGTATGCACACTCGCGAGCTATTCGAGAAATTTGGAATGCGACCTTCTTTTTATCATCTGGGTATAAATGATCTAAATGCGTCACTGGAATCCGATAAGGAACTGGTTTCTGCTCAGGATGTTCAGGATATAGTAGCGCAGCTACTAGAGGAGAAAGCTGGTGTTGAAGAAGTTGAGGAAGAAGATAATGGGGAAGTTGTTGCTGAGGATAATGATGGTGAAAATGAGAATATGGGAGTAGAAGACAATCTGGTGGAGTCTGGTGGCGAGCAGCCAATTGTGGGAGAGAAAGTGGTAGATGTGCATACATTAGGGGGAGAGAGGCAAAGTGGTGTCAAGGAGAAAGAGGAAAGTGGCCAAGGTGGAAATGTTTACACCGAGGAGTCGATTAAGGAAACCTTAAAGGATTCTGTCGAAACTTCTGGTGATGAAGCTGATGGTCAAGCTGTTAAGGCTGGCGGCGATCGCGCTTTCGAGGTTGTCGATGCTGGTGCTAAGGAGGGTACTGAATCTGTTAACCCGGTTATACATGACACCAAGGTTGTCCCCAAAACGGATGAAGCCGAAGTTAAGGAGGTTGTTGAAGATACCGCCTAGAAGATGTTACATTCCTTCTGCTCTCTTTTTGTACTTTCACCCTTCTTCTCTGTGTTACAGTTGGTTTGCGTTTCTTGCTGCTGTGCTTTTTATTTCGTTGTAAATTATGTGTCGTGGAGCGTTTTTTACTCCTTTTCCATAATGACGCTTGTTTGCTCGTTATTTTTGTTCGCAATGCTGTGTGTTCCTTCGGCATGTGCTGTTTATCAAACAATTCGCGGTCTGGCGCGAAGTTGACCTTGCAATATTCCAGGCTTCTAAGGTTACTTGAGGTGCAATTCCGGGGCTTACTTCGATGTGGGGGATAGTAAACCAAGCTAGTGGGGGCTTACAGATCACCCTTCCCAAAGGCTTTTATCTACTTGCCTGTTTTAAAGAAAACATCGGCTATGGAGGCCATAGGTACCCGTTTTGCCTCAGTATATTGGGTGGATATCGAGGATACTAGGTATCCTTCGAGAGAACATGGTGGTGTTCTGATAGTCCATTTATCCCAAGTAAAATAGGGAACTTATGGTGGGTAGCTGCTATGCTTTTGCCTCGATAATAAAGTAACACAATGGGGGAGTGTCGGTCAAGGCTGGAGCTTAGACATGGTACTATTCTCCTATCGCGACCTAGAATTCGACCCATCTGTTTCTCGGCAGCCCCTCCTCGAGGCTATTTTTTGATTTTTTAGAGAAGGTCCCTCAGCTGCGTAACTCGCTTGCCATTCCCGTGAATGAAAGCGAATTAATTGCCTCGGGGTTCCATCCACCTTTAAAGGTAGATGTTAATCCCATTTATCGTCCCCTCGACGCCTCAAAAGAGAGGTCCTCATGGTCGTGTGGTAGTGGGTCCTAATGCGTCATTAGCTTATATAGCTTAGATGCAAAGTACCCACCGCTAACGGGGTGTCTTGTGGGTAGAGGACTGTGCCATATAGCTCGTAGGGCCCTTACGGCTTATTTGAACATTAGCTCTGTGCCTGCTATTCGAGGTCTTTTTATTTTTTGGCGTCTGGGCCTTGGCGTCAAGGCCTTTTAATTTAATTGCGCCGAGGCACTAGGGGAGATATGGCATCATGGCCAGTTCGTTTTTGTGGCGTCAAAGCCTTTGGAGATGTGCCTAGCCGGGTAGACTTTTGCCTATCCGAGTAGGATCTGGAGTTTGACTCGAGAGACAATGTTACGAATGTTGAAAAGAATTCTTTATTCGAGGATATAGGTACATTTTTACGTGTAGTATTTTCTTATGTACTTCTCATTCCATGCATTGTCGAGCCCTGTACCGTCTTTTTCGTCAATTAACTTGTACGCACCTTTTCCCGCTACTTGCTTTACTTTGAATGGCCCTTCCCAGATTGGTTCTAGCTTTACTGCATTTCCCTTTTGGTAAGGTGGGATTTCTCGCAATACCAGCTCGTCAGGTTGGAATTCTCTTTCGATGACTTTTTTGTTTTATCCTCGGGCTAGCCCCTGCTGATGGTTGATGATGTGGTGCCGAGCTTCTTCTCTAGCTTCCTCGAGGTCGTCTAGTTTTGCATATATTAAGTCGGCTGTGAGGTTTTGCTCCCACGATTTGTATTTATCTGTTGGTATCATTATTTTTGTAGGCAGCACTGCCTCTGTCCCATATGTTAGGTGAAATGGAGTCATTCCTGTTGCAGACCTTCGGGATGTTCGAAATGCCCATAGTACGTTGTGCAAGTGTTCGCACCATTGTTTTTTGTGAGGTAATACTCGTTTTTGCAAGTTATCCCCTATTGTTTTATTGGTTGCCTCTGCCTGGACGTCGTTTTGAGGATATATCGGGGTTGAAGTTCCCAGCCTTACGTTGTACTGGCTTAGCAATTCTCTAACATCAACGCTCAGAAATTCTTGAGCATTATCCGAGACTATCTCGGCAGGGACTCTGAATCGACAAAATATGTTTTCCCAGAAGAAAGTGAACACATCTCGGCATGTGTGTCTTTTTTATTGCTTTCGCCTCGATCCATTTTGAGAAGTAGTCTGTTGCCACAATAATGTACTTCTTTTGCCCTGTTCCTGAAAGGAATGGACCGACGATATCTACCCCCCATTTGGCGAAGGGCCATGGGCTTAGTAATGAATATAAGTTTGTTGCTGGTGCATGAATTCTCTTAGCGAATCTCTGGCAGGGATCGCACTTTCGAGATATGTCCTTTGCATCAGATTGCATGTATGGCCAATAATACCCTTGAGCCTTGGTTCTTTGTGCGAGAGATCTTGCGCCGTTATGAGTTCTTGCTTCGCCACTGTGTAGTTCTATCATTAATGCAATGTCGTCTATTCGATGAACACATCTTAGTAGTGGACCCAAGAATGACTGTCGGTATAAAACTCCATCTAAGATTCTATAATTGGCTGATCTACTTGTTACTTTATGTGCTTCAAGCGGCTTGCTTGGCAACTCCTTGGTCTCCAAGTATTTCTTTATGAGTGCCCTCCAATCGCCGTCTTCGTCTTGGATGGCCATTACGAGCTCCCCTCCTATGTCTGCTATGGAGGATTTCTTCACTCTGCCAATCTCGACAGAGATGACGTCTTGGTCTGTCAGTTTTGAGGCAATAAATGCCGGGGTGTCCGCATGCCTATTGTCCTTTCTGCATATGTGCCAAATTTTTAGATGTGGGATCTTTGCCATTAGTCTCCTTGCTAAATTTCTTGTATTTTGATAGCGAATCGTTTGATTGGTAGCTACCATCGAGTTGCCGGACCACAAGTTGAGAATCGGTAGTTATCCGTGCTTCTTGGATTTCCATTTATATCATGTATTTTAAAGTGTGGATCATCGCTTCATATTCAGTTTCGTTGTTAGTTGCTTCGAATTCTAGTCGGAGTGTGTATACTGTTCGCTTTCCTTCTGGCGAAGTGAAGACTATTCCAACTCCTCGACCGTCACCATTTACAGATCCATCGATGAATATTTCCCAACGCCGAGGATGACATTGCTCCATGAGGTCAGGTGGTCCATCTTTTTCCTCGATCCCCAGTATTGGTTCTTCTTCGTAATCTTCTTCGATTGAAAATTTGGCTAAGAAGTCTGCGATGATTCGTGATTTCAATGCCGTTCTAATTTCGTAGACCACATCATATTGTCCTATCTGGGCATTCCATTTTGCAAATTTCCCAGCCGCCTGCATATTTTTTAGAACATATTTAATTGGTGTTTTGGTTAGTATAATGATTTTATGGGTCTGGAAGTACGTCTGAAGCTTTTGGGTTGCTACCATTAGTGCAAGTATGAGCTGCTCCAGCTTGGTGTAATTTTTCTCGGCCTGAAATAGCGTCCTGCTGATATAATACACTGGCTTTTCTTCTCCTATGGTGGTTACAAGTACTGCGCTGATGGCATCCGAGTTGGCCGCAATGTAGAGTCTCAAATCTTCATCTTTCTCTGGGCGTTGCAGAGCTGGTAGGCTTTCTAAGTAATTTTTGATTCCTTGGAATGCAGCCTCCCTGTCATCTGTCCATATGAATTTTTCACCTTTTTTCAAAATGCTAAAGAAATTTTTGCATCTGTCTGAGGATCGAGCAATGAAACTACTAAGAGCTGCCAGTCTTCCATTTAGCGCTTGTACGTCTTTTACAGTTGTGGGCGATGGCATTTCTCGGATTTCTTGCACCTTTAGCGGATCTGCTTCGATGCCAGTCTTCCTGACGACATATCCTAAGAACTTTCCCGAGGTAACTCCAAAGATGCATTTTGCCGGATTGATTTTCATATTGATTTGGTGCATCTTTTCTAGTATCTCTCGGAGATCTCCAACGTGAGTTTATGCCTTCTTGCTTTTTACTAACATGTCGTCTACGTACACTTCCACAGTCTTCCTCAGCCAGGGACGAAAGATATTCTTCATGGTTTTCCGATAAGTATCACCGGCATTCTTTAGTCCAAACGACATTCTTGTGTAACAGTATAACCCCTTGGATGTTAGGAATGCTGTGTGCTTTTGATCTTCTTCTGCTAGAGGAGTTTGGTTATAACCGGAGTAGCCGTCCATAAATATTAATAGCTCATGGCCTGCTATTGCATCCACCATTTGATCTATGCTTAGGAGTGGGTGTGGGTCCTTGGGGCACGCCTTGTTCAGATTGCTGAAATCGATGCAGATTTGTACTCCCTTGTTTTTCTTCGGGATGATGACCATGTTCGAGATCCAGTCTGCGTATTGTAATCTCTTGATTATTCCGGTTGCGATCATTTTGTTGAGCCCGACTCCACCGCCGCCTGGTACACATCTGCTAGCTTTCTTGGTCTCTGCTTGAATGGTCGTACCGAGGGGTTTATGTCTAAATGGTGACATGCTAAGCTTGGGTCAATTCCCGACATCTCGCTCATCCTCCAGGCGAATACATCTGCATATTCCTTTAGTAAGTTTTCCAACTCACGCTGTTCTTGTCCCATTAATGTTCCAATTTTCACGATTTTTGGTTCCTCGCTGGTTCCAATATTCACCTCCTCGGTAGGTTCCGTCGGGGTAAAGTTTGTAGTTTCCTCGTTCGTTGCACTGGGATCCTTCGGGGCTTCCTTCGTGATTGCTCCCTTATCTCCTCTGATTACCTGATGGATTTCCTTGTCGATCATCTCCACCCTTTGTTGTTTGTAGCGCTCTCTTCGATTGCACCTTGCATATCTTCTTTGTTCAATGTCCTTCTCGTGACATGCTTTTGACTCCATGGTTTCGCCTTTGATTTCACCTATACCCGTAGGAGTTGGGAATCTGAGTTTTTGATGTAGTGTAGAGGGCACTCCCAAGATCCCGAGCAGCCATGGTCGTCCCAGGATTGCGTTGTATGGTGACTCGATGTCTAGGACACAAAATGTGGTTTGCAGCTTCATCGAGCTTACATAAATTGGTAATGAGACGTCACCCTTCGGCTTCGAAGTTCTCCCGTTGAATCCGTAGATTGTGTAATCCGAAGTCATCAGCGAGGCACTTTGGAAGAATTTCCTGTATGCCATTCCGAAAAGGACATCGACAGAGCTCCCTAGATCAATCAATATCTTTGACAATGACACTCCATTTATGTTTACAGTTATCACTAGGGGTGTGTTGCATGAGCCATCCTCGGGAAGATCATCTGTCGAATAAAATATCGGCTCCAACTGCCATGCTTCGAATTTCCTTGCTTCTGCAACGATCATTATCTCTTTACCATCTGCGTCTCTCTTGTGAATCCTTCCGGTGATGCTACTTCGCGAACTGATGTTTTTCCTCGAATGAACCATTGAGTTGCAGTGGGCGCTTCGTATCAAAATTTCATCTTGCAATTTCATTTGATGATCTTCTTTGGCATCTTCCTCCTGTGAAAGCGACCCTGCAAGACGCAACCAATAAGTGAGGTCCATAGTTGTCATTATGTCCTAGCGGTCTGACATGTAAAATACCTCTAACCATTTTAAGTTTGTATGGTCATTTTGGTTATTTTCTTTTTTTCAAAACCTGTTTTGTACTGTTTTTTGGTGATGTTTCACCGGAAAATGCATTTGTGCCTGACTAGATCTCCGCGTTTCAAAGCTTGGATTCTTTGAAGAAACATCGATCTTATCATATTGATGATTTGCTCAAATAACCCTTGAGCGTGCTAAAGCTTTTAAGATCTTTAGACACCCAAGGTGGTGGAGCTCATAATGAAAATATGGTTTTAAAGAAAAGCTTGAAAACCCTAGAAAAAATTTCCCCAAAGAATTTGAAAACCCTGAATCACAGGCAAACCCTAAGTTGTTTTAATCAGTCCCTGTTTCTAGCGCCAAACTATGTGAATATAAAATCTGTGTTAGGGCATTGTCCGGTCAAACCCACTAGCGTTGGTATGTCAAGCTAGTTGTCAGTTTTAGGTGTCAAAACACAATTCTTGATTTAGCCTACTAGAGTTTAGATTTCGGAATTGGGATATAGACTAAGTAGTAGAGACCTTGAAGACGAAGACTGTGAAGACAAAGAAGACATCAATTATTCTTCATCGACAAAAGGTTAGTAGGAGTTATGACTTTTATGGAAATTCTTCTATTCTACTTTCTCTATCTTTCGAAATAGTCGGCTACTTTGGTAGTGTTATAATAGCGATTGAGATCGTGTTCTTGTCTACATGACCATGTGTTATGTTAGTGTTTGTTCCCGCAAATACTAAGGTTACAAGAATGCATG
>JAJJMA010242627.1:0-15127 GCA_023529015.1 Papaver nudicaule
AACAATAATTCAATCAAAAGAATTCTCTCTGCACCATTTCTTACATGAAATCACTATTAAGTATCAATCTCAAAGCCCATTTTCAAGATTTATCGTAATTGTTTACTCCACAAGTCAAGCCCAAATAACACTGCTCTAAGTTGAGATCCCATTTCACTGAGTTCAAGTCACCTCTTTAAATTTAAAGTACCATCAAGTAATGTAGATTTTTGTTCGAATGAATTTACAAATTAATTAGATGAACTTGACTGAGCTGCTGCGTGTTCAAACTACACACAGGTGAAATGAACTCCTATACAAAACAACAATACACCTCCACATGCTTGTTTTCGTCTTCTGGGTCTAACCCCAGTTAGCCTTATGTAAACACTATGAGTATGAATATAAAATTTAGCGATCAAGAAATACTCCTGATTGCCCGACAAACAATACAACTTATACGATCGGAACAACATGGTAATGCATGTAACCTAAGTTCAGTTCATTTTCTTACTTGCATTAAGCTGCAGGCTGGAGCTATATGTATGTGCCCGAAACACGCTTCCCCAGTAGATGGAGCGAATCATGTCAAAAAGTAATGGCAATTGCAACCATGCAAACAAGGTCACAGGAACACAACTTAACACCACAATAGGAACGAGAGCCCACGCGAACGTCTCTCCAAGCATTATAAATAACGATGCACCGAAAGCTACCAATATGCTGGCCATGGACATGAAGAGAGTTGTGAGTCCCAGTATCAACTTATTCGGCAAAGACTTGAGAAAATCAACTTCCGCATACCGGGAAGTATATATGGCCAAGAACATTAGTACTGATGTGATAGAAGAGAATAAAGCCAAGGCATCTGCTACTGCAAAGACCATAAATGAGTTCTCTTTCAAGAAAACTGGGAAGCCATTCTTACTGCTATTACTGTCACTAATATTGCCTCCAGGAACAGTAAAAGCGGAAGTGAATGCTACTGTGGCAATGAGAGCAGCTACTAACATGCACGAACTAGATGTGTCCTTAAGCCACTTCTCTCCATTTTCTTTCAACTCTTTGTGTTGTTCTGTAAATATATCATGTGCTGTATCCCCATTTTTGTTTCTCTTAAATCTCATTCGCTCTGACATCATATTCTCCACCCCCTGAGCAAAACGATATTACTTAGAAGTTAAAGTATTTCACAGCAACGAAGCTAAGCACAATTTGTTGGAAAATTAGCACTAAAAACAGAGGGGTGAGAAAAAAATTGTCGTCTCTGGGTTCAAGGCTCTAGTAGATTCTTTTCGACAACTATTCGACCATTCCCAATTAAATTGGCGAGTACAATAGGTCACTAAATATTGCCTTCAGGATACTTGAAGCCCTACGATAGAAATTGAGTTCAAGGTTTGTACAACCTTGACCTAATCAAGAACACACAATTGATTTGTTTCTGATGATGCTTGTTAGAGAGAAAACAGAGAGAGTAAGATGTTTTGATGGAAAAACTAGGACGCTATTTATAGAGGATTTGCATCCATTGAAGATGTCTCTTCATCTTCAACAGGCATTTATTCAGTGCGAATGGACATGTCTCTTCATCAATAAACAGCAAAGGTGTCTATTAGGAAACGACATTTCTGTTCAGTTTTCTAACTGTCAATTAGAACCAATTAGAACCCTAAAACAGAAAAATTTCTACGAGACGCTGTCTCGCACTCTCGTTGTTGAAAATATCCAACATAATTGAGTGGCATGCAGTCGATATACAAGCTGAAATTGTACCCTTACCTTAAACCACTGCACTTCTCGTTGCATCTGAAGATATGCACCACGGACCGAATTAAGTTGACTAGAAGGCGCTAACTTGGCAGCATAATGCAAGATAACGTTACCCTTGTTATCAGCCCTAGAAACTAGATCGATTTTATCTTTTCCACTGTCTTGACATAAAAGATTCAGAATTGTTTCGTTTCGTTCTTCAATAGCCATTTGTATCATCGTTTGTCCCCCCATTCTATTCCGAATTATGAATGGAAAGAGTTTAATACACACATCTACAAACTCAACGCCTCCGTGCCTTATTGCCATCTTCATGATGTTAGATTCTGCAAAAAAATATTTTAGTTCACGGTGGTTCATTCTTCCTTTTAGTTGTTTAAATATTATTCTGACCAAGGCTTCCGCTTGTTTGTGCTTCACTTTTTCGTCGCGTAATTGTTTGTGTTCACTACGAGTCACTGGAATAAACAACCAATGCACAAATAAATTAGAAAGAAGATAGACTTCCATACATGCCCACGAATCAGGCTAAAAAATGCTTTCATAATCATACCGTTTATACGATACGAACCTGGTGTCCATGGTATGAAGCTCAGGATGATAGCAAAGAAGTACTTGATCTTGCGATACATTAGAAAGCAAACCATGAACTTTTCTCCTTCCATGTTTTTTGGATTCTCGGGTGGGTATTTTTCGTCTCTGCAGGACCCTTGAACTACTTCAGCAGGGTTCTCTTCATCAGCGTATGTGCCTTGAGGAACGCTTTCTTCTGAGGTACGTGAGGATCCGCTTTCGTTTGCTTGTGTGTCAAGCTCATATGTAATGTTGTCCACTTTAACCACTGTATATTTCATGTCACCCACAATTAATATAAATATATGAGCATAAGCATGGCCTGCCAAGTACTTATAACAGGTTAGGATAGCAAACTAACATGAATAGATGCGGCGTTTCCAGAATGAAAGCTTAGATCCACTAGCAAACGCAAACGGCCTTTCTGCCATGTCTAACATCGCACCTGTTCGTACTTCCTTTTTCTTATTAATAACCAGTTCTGGAAATCGCTGGACAATAGATGATGCAATATCTACAAGTAACTTATTACGTCTTATTAGTTCTTCGTCAGAATTCAGCAAAAAAAAAAATATATATATCCGTACAAATTAACTGCTCAAAATCTTAATTAGGATTTGTTCACATACCGTAGAAACCAGCATCAATCATGTGTCGCAGTAGAGAATCACCTTGGTCACCAGAGAAAGGGCTCGGGTCGTCATGTCTAGTCACAGAATAAAGATACTCAACTGTCTCTCTTTGTCCAGCAGTAACTGATGTTAGAGCCCTATCAAGTGGTACCATTTTGTTCTCATTTACTATTTGGGTCAATTTTGGGTTTCTGTTTACCATCAGCTTGGCGGCTTCAGCATATCCATATATGGCAGCATAATGAAGCGGCTTATTACCGCTAACGTTTGTTTTGTGCTCGAGTATATCTGGGGGCATGAGATTCACAATCTCCTCTATAAACATCAGATTCCATTTCCCATACCTTGTAGCTAGATGCAACACTGTTTGTGAATCATTAGTAATTCCTTTTGTAATCGCATCTGGATTGTCCTTCAAAAACTTACTAGCCACTCTCCAGTCACCGTCTACCACTGCGTCGTACAGCTTCTGGTATTCAGCCAAAACATCATTATTCGTCTCCTGACCACCATCTTTTGCTGAAACATATACAACACCTTAATAACAGACTAAAATGAAAAATAAACTAGCTCAATTAATCTGGGACGGAGAGAGTATATATCGAAAATAATATAAAAATAAAAAATTAGCAACACCTGAATAACAAATCACAAAAGCATTCTACACTACTTCTAATTATTTCCTTATCAGAATAAAATTCGTAAAGTAGGACGGACGGACGGACGGACGTATGTACCAGCTTACCAAGAGGATTAACTGGTGAATATAATGGGTTTGGGGCAGCTTTATGTTTTTCTTCATCATCATTTTTACTAGTGTTTGTTACAATCTGTGATGTATTTACTTTCAATTCGGTGAGTATTGTAAGCAACTCGTCAAACTTTGCTTCAAGCCTACCAGGAGATTCAGCTTGATGCACCATTTCTTGATGACCAGCGCTTACTACTAATTCTCGAGCAGCAGCAGCCATGGGAAGGGTGTGTATAAATAGTAGAGTTTATTGAGAGAAGGATGAGATTTAGGTGTGGATTACATCTTATGGGTACTTTCAAATATATAGTCCTAGACTTACCCAATTGGCCCCATCATCAAAAAAGAAAAGAAAAGCAAAGCAAAGCGCCATTCTCACGCCAAGAATTTCCCAGCTGATACAGTATAGTATACAGTAACTTACCTCACAGCATATACTAATACAACTACGTACCATTTGTTTTGTAACGGGAGCAACAAATATTTCCCATGCATGCATATTGTAAACTTATCGAAAATAAACCTTATTATTTTGGGGTTTATTAAATTGTTGGCATCCAACTCATAACCAATTGGCAATGAGTGGAGTGGCCCATAGGATTATTAACTGCAGGATCTTAGATTGCCCATACAATGTGGGAATAGTCTCAACACGCCCCCTCACGTGTAGCCTCCTTGGGTCTAACACGTGGACATAATCGGGTGGCGCGGAGTAGAGGTGCGGTCATTTTAGACTCGTCACAAATAGCCTGCTCTGATACCATATTAAATTGTTGGCATCCAACTCATAACCAATTGGCAATGAGTGGAGTGGCCCATAGGATTATTATCTGCAGGATCTTAGATTGCCCATACAATGTGGGACTAATAGTCTCAACAGGGTTGTCGTGATTAAATGGGGACTGTGATCTTCAGAAAGTCATCACAGTAAAAAGTAAAAACAGTGACAATTTTCACTAAATCATTACAGTAAAAAGAAAAAACAATGACGACTTTTTGAGGACCACAGTCTCCATTTAAACACCACAGTCTCAAAAAAAAAAAAACCAGAAAAATAACTCGGCAAAGGAAGAAAAAAACCAATCAGAATCATGTGTCTCTTTATACATTTTCAATAGCAAGAAGACCAATTATTTGAAAGCAAACTAGCATACTGTAAATTGCATCTTTTTTTTTTTTGTGTGTGTTGTCACGTACGCACCCCTGAATCTCTAAAAAGTAAACTTACCCAAAGAGATTAGACTAAAACAAAGTAGTATAAAATCTAAACTTACCAAAAGAGAAAAGAATGGAATTTGATAAGACAACAAACAAGCTTAAGTTGTATCCTTTCACTTTTAACGGGTACACACTACACAGTGAAAGCACAATTTTATGTCGCCCACTTTGATGTTTTCATGCTGTTCAGAACAAGGTTTGCAAATAGTAGTTCTCCGAGAACTTACTGTCAAAATGTCATGTAGAGGTGCCGCCCTCTATGAGGCTCGCCGTCGCACTCCTCTCGAAAAACAATAGTACATGTAACAAATGTGTATCATCATCCATAATGTTATGGAAGAAAATTTTCTTACAAAAGAGCGTTGCAATGTACTTCACTCTCTACCATTCCTACCTTACAACGGTTTTAATTATACTTGAAACAGAGACACCTTTCTCTTTTTCTGGAATCGAGGGAGTATAATGCAAACCTTACGGATTTTGGCAGCTTATGAGGCACATGACGTTGTACGCCATGCTTCGACTCACTAAGCAAAGAATGAGTCACTAGCTATGCAATTATAGGATCACAAGCTAAATTTTGACAACATTAATAATAGAAGGTTATAACATCAACTGTTGAAGATAATTTATTAGTTTTAAGGTTAATCTATGTAAACCCTTCAAAATAAAGGTCTAAATCCTCCCTAAATTTGGCCCCATGAAAAAATAATTCTGGCGGTTGTTATATAGCAAAATCGGAAAACCCCTTATAAAAGATGACTGTTTTACCCTTTCTTAAATAGTTGCTAATTACATGATTAGAATCTAAACAAGATTAATTAGTCTTAACTCTCATAGTGAGAATTATCCTATGAATAACGTGAGAATCACCCAAGTTTTTTTTTAACCAAATCTTGAACCTGAACAACGCTCAATCGGTCTATATATATGGAAACTTAAGCCGATTATGCTTGGGTTCTCGAACAATCGGTGAATATTATTACTAAAGTAAGCCGATTGTTGTTACTCTGCCCAGAAATTTAACCAAATCAATCGGTGCATTTTTACAAACTATTAAACCGAATATAATAACCAAATCGTTTTATATTAACGGTTATAAAAGACGATTATGGAGACAGGGCAAACCATTTTCTTGATCAACCACTAATCGGTTTATCTCAGAGAAAACATCTAACGATGTAGGAAATCTATTTTTTCTATCGGTAGGTAAAACCAAATTTAGAGAACGATTATTTACTGCCACCATAAAATCGTTCGATATGTGCATTATTGTAAACCGATTCCGAACAATTTTTGAGTAATATTAATCACGACTGTTCGATATCGTAAACCGTGTGACTTTAATTATGCCAGTACACTGTATGTACACGTTATGTCAACATACTTGCATGTATGCCAAGCGTTTTATTTGAAATAAATCCCAATAAATCTTAATAAAGGGCCTTTAGGTTTCTTTTGGGTTATAAATAGGTTAGGTTATTAGAGAGAAAGAATCAGTTTTTTTTATATTTCAAAAATCAGTTGAGAATTGAGACTAGAGAGATCTAGAAGTTTTAAGGTTGAACAATGGCTGTCAAGAGTGAGTTGCAGATTTTGTTGCAAAAAATGTATGCTGCTTTGGATGAATACAAAGAAGAGGAAACCGCGAGGGCTGAAAGGGAAGGTGTTGATCCTAAAAGAATGTGGAAAGTTGGTGGCTTCTTGGTGAGCATCCCTCATCTTAAGATGAAGGTCAGAGATAGTTTTGATTCTGTGTCGATTGAAAAGAAGTTGGTCCGCTTCTTTGTCGATCATTCTGAGGAGTTATCCCAACCCAATTCTCGTTTCTGTCTTATTATTGGTTTGCAACTTTCAATCTATACAGATTCTCCTAACAAAGATTTAGGGGTTGTAGTCTTGGGTCCCAAAGTAATCACTGTAGGGACTCCTCCTATTCGAAATTTCACTACCCATATTGGAGGTTTGCCTGTATTTGGAATGGTTAGAGATGGCATGGTTGAAGCAACATCCGTTAAGGGAGAGGGAGGACATGCCTCGACTAGTGGGGTTAAAAGGAAGCACTAGAGGAGATGGTGAACAAGGGGTCTTTTTAATTTTATGTTTTATGTTGTTTTATGTTGTTTTATGGTGTTTTATGAAGTGTTTTTATGATTTTACTTGAGGGTTTGTTAGTTTTCTGTTCTACCAATTTAAGCAACAATTAAGAAACAATCGGTGTATCAGAAAATCTATTTCTAACGATTATGGTTGTTGTTTTCTATAATCGGCGTTAGAGTTTGTGATAGTGTAACGATTATTGCTCCTGAAAAAACCAGGAGTAAAGTTGTCATATAATCGTTCTACATATATATCTAGATAAACCGATTATATCAAATAAAAACTGGCCCATTCATTGATTTAGGAAATTGAACACATGGTTTAGGAAATTCTAAAATTACATAATCTAGTAGCTCCAAACTAGCCTGTCATCCATTAATACTTCATCAATGAATCTCGGAGCACGTCTCTTCAACACGTTATAACACTTCTTGAAAGCGTATGGTTGTCGGCCGGCCTTGGCGTACTTCCCATATAACCGCGAATCTCGCTTTCTAAAATGAAAGAGTGAAAGAAAAGCATGAAGTTAGTATGCAAGAATCTAACAATGAAACAAGTACAAACATGTCTCGATACTCTAGGGTAAGACGACGAGCAGGAACCACAAATAGATAGCAATCACCCCAAGCAACCGCCCAACCATTAGGAGTACTTTTTACTGCCCCATTCGTAAACATGTTCCTCCTTAGATGGCGTGGGACATGAACACATAATTTACATTCAAACCGCCATTCATCTTCTACCTCACCCACTCTTCTTCGTCCTAGATTACGAGGTGCTCTATTTGCAAAGTGATAATCACACACATCCATCCATGCAAGAAAATCTGCTCTATCGATAATTACAGAACTTGGTTCAGCGGTCCTGATGCAAAAAAAAAAAAAAAAAATTATAATCTAAGTTAAACAACTAAAAAAGGAAGTTGGTTTCGACTGTTACCTTTCGATATCCCTCGCGCCACCATTCTCAGCTGAATCCATCGAAGTTTCGAAAACCGATTACTCTATGTATTAAGCCTTAGCCACGTAACTGAACTGATGAGGTCATTAATAATCGGTTTATATATATCACTACATCTAACGTTTTTCTTCTTAAAAAACATAATCGTTCAATCTATAGGCAGTTATCCACCGATTACAAAGCTACGTAACTTGCATGGAATTTTACATGAAGTGCTGATGATCAATAATCGGTTCATATATATTGCTACATCTAACGTTTGTTCATCTTAAAAAAACATAATCGGTATATATGTGATAAAACAGAAAACGATTGTTGCTAGTGAAGATGAACAATCGTTGGATATGTTGTTTCGGATCCAACGATTCTGGTATTATCAGCCGAAAAAATTGCCGAAAAATCAGAGTTTCATGCAACCAAATCACGTATAATAAGCAACTAACATACTAAAAACGATTGAGATAAGATTACACACCTTTGACGAAGTTTCCGGCTTGATTCTCGAGTGGGCGGATTCGAAATTTTTGTTTTTGTTTCTGTTTTTGTTTTTGTTTTTGTTTTTGTTTGAGAGTGAAATGATTTTGGTTTTGGAAAGTTTTTGGGTTTAAATATTTTAGGGTTTTTGGATTAAGGTTAAGTTTACTATTTGGGGTGGGATTAGTTAGTATGATTAATTAGTAGTGAAGGGTAATATAGTATATTCCACCCCTGTGAAGACATCCCATAACAACTCACCCTAGATGGGTTTAAATTTTCATGGGGCCAAATACTAACGTATGGGGCCAAATTTAATTAGGTTCTAAATAAGACCTCCACATAGGACTTTTTCCACCCACTATTGGAAATGCTCATCTATACCATAATTGCTGTCCTAATAGTTTGCATCTTCCATATCTTGTTACATTCACATTTTACAACTCTCTTTACAAAATGTAGCTAAAAACTAACCGTCAATAGTTAAGCGATGAAACTTTTTAGAAACCAACTTTTCAAAATAGTTTTCAAAACCATCGACAAATGTCACTAACTTGTTGTACTGGATTTCTTCCTTTGAATTTAGCTGTTGGCTGGAGATATATGTATGTTCTCGAAACAGTCTTCCCCAGTATGTGGAACGAATCATGTCAAAAAACAATGGTACCTGCAACCATCCAAACAAGGTCACAGGAAGACAACTAAACACCACGATAGGAATGAGAACCCACTTGAATCTGTCCCCAAGCACGAGATATAGTGATGCACCAAAAGCTACCAATACACTGGCCATCGATACGAACAGAGTGGTAAGCCCTAATATTAACTTATGTGGCAAGGACTTGAGAAAATCAACTTCCGCATACCGGGAAGTATATACCGTCAAGAACATTAATACTGATGTAATAGAAGAAAATAAAGCCAAGGCATCTGCAACTGCAAAGACCATAAAAATATTGTTTCTCAAGAAAACTGGGGTGCCGACCTTACTGCTGCTATTACTTTCACTAATATTGCCTCCAGGAACAGTAAATATGGAAGTGAATGCGACAGTAGCAATCAGAGCAGCTACTACCATGCACGATCCAGATGTATCCTTGAGCCACTTCTCTCCACTTTCCTTTAATTCTTTGTGTTCTTTTGTAAATATATTATGTGCTGTATCCCCATTTTCATTTCTCTTGAATCTATCTTTCTCTGCAATCATGTACTCCACCCCCTGAACGAAATAGAATTACATAGAAGTTAAAAAAATTTGAAACTTATTGAGAAAGGAAGCGCAAAAAGGACACAGCTCCCTGAATATTAACGAGATACACACAGCTCCCTAAAAATTCAAAACAACAGGCTTAAAACTTCTTCTTTGGCATGGGGTTCTTTTTCCTCTCCCAAATTGTTCTTAATTTGAAACAGTTAGAAATTGCTAATCATGGAAAAGTATAGCTGATACTGCTCCAAAATAAAAACAAGAATAAGTTGTCGATCAGATGGCAGCTGAAATTATACCCTTACCTTAAACCATTGTTTTTCTCGTTGCATCTGAAGATAAGCACCACAGACCGAATTAAGTTGTGCAGAAGGTGCCAACTTGGCAGCATAATGCAAGATAGTGTTATCCTTCTCATCACATCTGGAAACTAGATCTACTTTGATTTTTCCACTTTCTTTGCATATAAGATCCAAAATTGTTTTGTTTCGCTCAGCAATAGCCATATGAATCATATTCTGTCCTCCCATTTGAGTCCAAATTAGGTAAGGAAAGAGTTTTATACACTCCTTTACAATCTCTACACTTCCGTGCCTAATAGCCATCTTCATGATGTTAGATCCTTTAAAAAACGCTTCTACTTCTTGCTTGTTCATTCTTTCTTGGAGTGTTGTAAATATAGTTTTAACCAAGGCTTCGGCTTGCTTGTGCTTCTTTTTGTCTTCGTATAATTGTTTGTGTACTTGTTTGATATGAGTCACTGAAATAAACAACCACAACCAAGTCACAACAAATTAGTCAGTTAGATAGTAGATAGAGTGCGATATATGCCCACCGCTTCATGATATAAATAGTGCAGTTTAGGATTAATATATCTAACTCAATCAATATTTCACAATGATTAATGTGCAAGTAATAACTTACTCTGAGGGTAAGTATATACCAAATGCATAATATAAATTGCAGGGTATGCATTATATAAATTGCAAATTATATAATAACATCATTCAAAAAAAAAAAAAAAAAAAAAAATTAAGCTCGGGTTTTTCACCGAAGGGAAGGTAAAAAAACCTGGTGACCATGGTATGAAGCTGAAGAGGTAAACAAAGAACTTGATCATGAGATATATCACGAAGGGAACCACGAAAATGGCGGCATACGTAACCATAAGTATAACAGTAACTATAATATCAACAACGACAACGGTGTTGGACGATTTTGCTTTGTCTCCTTCGGCAGTTACCAAATTCTCAGGTGGGTTTTTTTCTTCTTCGCAGGAAGCTTCAATTCTATCAACAGGGTTCTCTTCGTCTCTATTTGTTCCTTCCGAATTCTGGAGAAGGCTTTTTTCCGATATTTTTTTGTCTGTTTGGGTGTCCACTTCAACCACTGTTTGCCAACGAAATTTAGATAAATATATGAGCACATGACAAATTATTTGTGTAACTCTTTTATAGAGTCACTGAAATCAACGAAGACCAAGTCACAACTAAATTAGAAAGTAGATGGATTGCCATATAAGCCTACCGCTTTATGGTACAAATATTTTTTTTCTTTGGAAATATAGTTGTACCATATATGCATACTGTCAGTAATTGCACCATGTCAATTACTGACAGTATGCATATGCTTCATGTGTGTGCATCGTATTTTCCTGATACTACATGTAGATTTCCAACTTAAAAAGTTCATCAATTTCATCATAAAAATTGATGTGCATGCTATTTCTTTTTAATTTTATTTACCAAACGCATACCAAAAGATATCTAAAAAACGATTCAATTGTTAAAAAAGAATCAAAATCAGAGGGTATCATTATATAAATTGCATCTAATCAATCTTTCCTCACCGATCAAAAAAAAAAAAAAAAAAATCAATCTTTAGCCTTCAGTCTAATAAAAACAAGCTAAGTTCAGGTCGTTCTCAGAAGGGAAGGAAAAAAACCTGTTTCCCGGTGGCGGCTCACGACGGTCCTGATCATCAAATAAATACAGTAGGGAACCACGAGTATGACCATGAAAACACACCCAACACAGCCTTCAATGATTTCCCATTTGGACATTTTTAATTTGTCTCCAGTGGTGCCTTCCAAGCTTTGGGGAAGATTTTCTTCTGAGCTAAGTGAAGAATTTCCTTGGTTTCTTTTTCTGTCAAGCTCATATGCAGTATTTAGGTCCACTTTAATCACTGTATATTACATGTCACCTCAGTTTAGATGAATATATATGAGCATGTAATGCAAAGTTAGGATAGTCAAACTAACATGAATACATGCGGCGCTGCCAGAATGTATGCTTAGCGCCACTAGCAAACGCAAACGGCTTTTCTGCCATGTTATTCATTGCACTTGTTTGCACTTTCTTTGTCTGATCAATAACCAGTTCTGGAAATCGCTGGACAAGATACGATGCAATATCTGCGAGTAACGAGCTTAGTAATGTTAGAAATTAATGTGCATCCCCTAAATACCAGGTGCACGAATTCGCACTCTTTAAAGATTTAAGGATCAGTACACATACCGTAATAACCAGCATCAATCATGTGACACAACAGAGAATCTCCTTGGTTACCAGAGAAAGGACTTGGGTGCTCATGTCTAGTTACGGAGTAAAGATACTCAACTGTCCCTCTTTGTCTACCTGTAACTGATATTAGAGCCAAAAGAAGTGGTATCCTTCTGAACCTATCTTCTATCTGAGTCAATTTGCTATTCTTTTTTACCAGGACCTCAGCAGCTTTAGCGTATCCACACAAAGCAGCATAATGAAGCGCTGTATAACCATTAGTTCCTGTTTTATATTCGAGAATTTCTGCGGGCATACGTTTCACAATCTCTTCTATAAACATCAGATTCCCTTCGATTACAGCTACATGCAACACTGTTCGTGAATCACTAGCAATCACTTTTGTAATCGCCTCTGGATTCTTCTTCAAAAACTTACTAGCCAGTTTCAAGTCTCCATTTCTTGCTGCCCAGTATAGCTCTTCGTATCCATCCAAAATATCATGATCCTCACTCATCACCTGACAACCATCTTCAGCTTATAACATACATACGGAGCAACACATCAGTAACAAATTAAATAAATCAAAATGTAATCTAAGATTGTAGAAACAGCATTCATTTTCTGATCTTTGTTTACCAGATTCCTCTTGAATATCATTCAATATTGTTGGCCGCTTCATGTTTGCATCTAAATTGTCTGCAGCAGCAGTAATAGTGATAGTATGTTCTTCTGGTGTCAGTAATGCTGATGTCGTGGACGACACTAAAGCTATAATATATGCACCAAAGATTGAAAAACTCGTGAAAGAGATGTCCAATCACATGATCGTAAATCAAAAATATAGATAATACTTTGGAGAAATCAATAATATATATATACACTCGAAGGATTACGAACCTGGCTGAGGAAGAGGTGATGATGATGGGTTTGGGGCAGCTTTCTGTTTTTCTTCGTCATTTTTGTAATTAGTTCCAGTAGTTATTGTGAGTTGCAGTTGAGTATTTGATTCCACGAGCACTTTGAGTGACGCGTCAAACTTTGCTTCAACCGCAGCAAAAGATTCAACTTGTTGCAGACCCATTGACTTCATTTCCTGATGAATACGGCTATCCCGATCATCGCCTACTAATTCTCCGGCACCAGCCATGGCTGTACGAGATATAATTTATGGAAAGAAAGAGAGTGTAAAAGAGAGAGAGATGAGATTCAGGTGTGGTATAGGGGTGTCTAATATATAGACCATAGTACTTGATACCAATTTTATATTAAATAATGAAATTATGAAGCTGCTTCTTCCATACTTTAATTTTTTTAAGACCGAGTCATATATATGGTCCCCTTCACGGGACCTTTCCAGGAGCCATTTCAAATTCATCCCACACATATCCAGATGTATCAGTCTATTTCCTTTAAGAGCTTCTCCAATGGTGGTAGTGTGCGCATCCATGTGGCAACACAAACAAGACGTCATTTATCCTATTTTGCTTTAAATGTTAGTTATTTTATTTTTTCATCTCCAATCCTACTAATGTTTAACCTTTTTTTGAATTAATTGTATATATATATGAGGAAGGATCCCATGACATGGTTAAAATGACACTATCTTGACATTGTGTTGTAATTTTCTTGATAATTCCAAAACGGCTATTAATTTGAAGCTAATTTTTTGGGAGCATGTTCTTCTTAGAGCATCTCCAATGGTGTTTGAGTGTATGTCCTATGTGGACACCTAAAAAAGAGAAATTTTATTGAAGTTGAATGCAACGAAATTTTTGTTTTGATAAACATCTCCAATGGTAGTTGGATTCATATCAATTTCAATACAAGTGTCATTTAGTCATAAAATTAAATTAACAAAATAAACTAGATAACCGTTGCCACGGTGGGGGACGACCAAAGATTATTTGTTACACAAGCTTTTGCAACGAATATAATTGTTACTAATCAGGAACAATTAAACGTTCCAGTATTTCAGAACATGGGTCAAACCGTACCCGACCCACGACTCTGTCTTCTTCACCCGTTTGTGACCCGTTTTTCTGGGTAAACTTGAAACTCAAAAATCTTTGATTATCCATCTAATAACTCGAAATTATCTCAACCCATTTAAGTAGTAACAATAATTAAGCATACAATGGAAAAACATTTGAATAGAAACAACCTGAGATGGATCAAAACCAAAAAATTAAGATTTTATCAATACTTTATGATTGAAATTTCATTCTCGAAATTCGTCGATCATGGATCAAAATTCACGAAACTTCTTTCAATTTATGCCAGATGTAGTTGTTAAGAGCTATTTAGCGCAAAAAATCCGAAGGCAAACGATCTATAATCGATCAATTTCGAAAAAAAAAAACTCAATTTTTGTGACAAAAAAAGGGGACTGACAGAAATCAAAGAACCATCCTATAAAGGCCTCCCTCCCTCCAGTCGGTCGTCCAATTAAAAATAGTAAGAAAATCAAGATAATTAATGACATGGGTTTGAAGGAGAGTTTCCAAATACCCAAACTCTCATCCAAACTCAAATTGCCACATCATATGCAATTTTAAATATCCAAACACCATTGGAGAGTATTTTTCTTGTGAATAGTCTCTAAAATCCAATGTGTCACCAATTTTTTATAAAACTCAAACACCATTGGAGATGCTCTTATAGAGCTCTATCTTCATACCAAAAATAAGCGCATTTCGAGATGTATAACACCACTTTCTACACCTTTGAAAACTAACCGTTGGTTAGTTTTTTTATTCAATGGTTAAAACAACAATTGGTAGATGGTGGTTCTATACATATCGGAATACGCTCATTTTTGGTATGAATATAAATCTCTATACGAAGAATGTGCTCCCAAACAATTAACTTCAAATCGATTGTTGTTTAGGAGTTATCAAAAAAATTGAGACACAATATCAAGATAGTGTCATTTTAACCATGTCACAGGATCCTT
>JAJJMA010242627.1:15227-35741 GCA_023529015.1 Papaver nudicaule
TGTTTACTAAAATATAGTTTTTTTTTTATAAGTAAACCTTAGATTAATCAAAAAGAAGGGTACATATATTTGGTAATCTCTACTAAAATATAGTTTAGATTTATTTTTAAGTATAAAAAGATGACTAGGATGAAAAAACATCCTCTAAATGAACCTCTACATCTAGAGGTTCACCTAGAGGATGTCTAAATATTTTCTTGCCACATCATCCTTACAACAATGGGTTGGAGATGAATTTTACAAATTTCATTATGGATCCTATATGGCACAAGACTTTTATCTTTGAAAATCAACCATTGGAGAAGCTCTAAAGTCTAAACCACAAGGTCTACTCACCGGAGAAATCAATGTATTTTCGGTCGCGGTGGTTCAGTACTGCTGCGCGTAACTATCTTGTGTTAACGCAAAAGCATTTTTTTTTTCCATAATAAAATGATATGATTGTTTTGCGTGGAATGGTTCTGCGCAAAAGCTTTTTCACATGTACGCGACCATTTCACACATTAGCTGTGAATCACAGTCAGCTATCACAATTTCTACAGAAATCAGTTGTTAAGAGGGAGTTTTCTCAGTTTTGAGACTCGTAAAGTCCCGCATAAGACTCAGTCTTAGCACTTCTTTTATTCCAACCAAAAGTATTGGTTTGTTTACATGAGAGTGCACTTTGTTTAATCACCTTATTTTAACTGTTTTAGACTTTTAGTTATAAACAACCAATGCATGGCTTATACAAAGTTTAAGCCACCTTATCAAAGAAAAGTCGTTGGCGACGGTGTCTTTGTGTACGTCATAATTTCATTATTGTATAAAATTAGCCAATGATGAGTAGCACAATTGGTCGAGGGTTATATATTGAATGATAAAGATTGATTTCCAATAGAAAGTGAAATGTGTTATTATTTATGTTCGCTAATGTCATGAATAACAGTATTTTGATCACAACTTGTTATTCAGTATCTAGATTCCAGAATATCTGACATGTTTGATTGTAATGTCTAGGGAAAAAGTTCAAAATGCCGCAAAATCAATAGTGTACTTGAGAAAATGCCCCCGAATTTAAAAATACATTAAAATGGCATAATTTGTTAGATTTTCCGATAGACTCGGTTAAGCAGTTAAAATGGCACACATGTGAGTTCTCACGTATGAAAAAAAAAATCATTTTTAGCTCTTCATGGTTCGGGTTTAGGGTGGTTGTGGTGGTGGCGGCAACGATTGTGCTGGTGGTGGTGGCGGCGATAGTCAAGGAGTACCTCCAAAAACAAATCAAAAACCAAAATCAGTTAAGTCTTCATTATACTTTCAAAACTATGGCCAATAGATCTCAACAATCTGACCTTGAGAACAATATTGAGTCCATCACTAATCAGATGAAGAACTCTCTATCTATCCCCCCCCAATTTGATGCCTAAAGTTTACCTTAGTCCTGAAGATCTTGCTCCTCTTCCGCAACAAAACTGGAACAATACGGTGATTGGCAGACTCTGCAGTAGGGCTTCTCACGACTTAAACAAAATAAGGAATTATGTCAAAGAGAGATGGGAATTAAAATCAGGAGTTATTATCAAACTCTGCAACAACAAACGCAACTTTTACCAATTTCACCTGACAGCTGAGGAAGACTTCAATCGTCTTAAAGTTGAAGGTTCATGGTGGCTTATGGACACTCTTGTGGTATTGGTGGAATGTCCAAAAGAAGGACCTCACCTTATTCCTGAGGAACTATTCTACAGAATCAAGATTTGGCTACACATAAAAAATTGTCCTTACCAGTTTACTACGGTATCTGGTCTCACTTTAATCTCTAGTCCTGCAGGTACTTATGTCACTCACAACAAACCTTATGGGCGTGCTACTCATGAGAAGAATGTAGACATCTTGGTCTGGATCAAAGTTAATGAACCTCTGCCGATTGGAACTGAAGTCTTTCCAACTCCGTTCAACCCTACCCCTCTGATCTATGAGTATTCCCTGTTTGGCATTCCTATTTGCAAGTTTTGTCGATGCATTGACCACTCCTTCAAAAGATGTTCTGAACAGGGTACGGTTGAGCTCCCATATGCTATCCCTATCAAAAGCATATCCAATCTCAACAACTTGGAAGCTACTACCAGCAATACCAATCACGTCTCAATCTCTAATCAACCATTTACCAAAATCACCTCCAAAAATCCTATCACTTTTTCAGCTGGCTCCAACATTGAAAAGAATTTCTTTATGGACTCAATCCCTTTGGAAAACCAGATAATCCAAACTCCATTGGACACTACTAAAGCCCAGAAAACTCCTACCATCAAGACCACTACCAACAAAAAGCCTCCAAAAGCGCCTAAAAGAAAAAATGGAAACTCCAATCATCAACCTCTGCTGAAAGATCAGAAAACCCCAACGGAGAACTCTTTTTGTGGAATTTCTAAGGAAATTGGGGATAGTAAGACGCAGGAGATTCTTAGTAACCTGCCATCCCCAATGTCTCTCAGTGAATTCAAGGTTGTCCAAGATAAAAGGAAAGAGGCCAATGGAAAATGGAAGAGATCCAACATGGACCCCAAAAGCGGTCAGACTATCAATGGAAACATTAGTAATGCTTCCTCAAACACACCTGCTGGTGGGAGTCCTGCAAGCTCTGGTGGAAAAAGAGGGGGGAGAGATGATCTGGACATCACCATCAATAACTGGAAAAAATTCTCAAACAATGCTTTTACTCCTTCTCCTATGGAAAAGGTGAATCCTTTCCTTAACTCTCATCATCTGATTCAAAGAAAAGAGGCAACTGAGGTAAGCTTTCTTCCTATGGCGGCCAATCCTGGTATCTCTCCTATCTCCCTGTCTCTAACCAATCAGGGAATGGTTTTTGGGGCTAAGGAACACATGCACTCAAACTCTCAGGTAATTCTCATCCCTACTTCTGATCAAACTGAAATCACATTAGTTTTTAAGTTCTGGAAAGTTATAGGGACACAGAACATACACCGTGATATGCATATAAAGGGTCTAGAAAATCAAGAAACCACACACTACCACTCTCCTACTCAAAGTTATGCCTTTCACATTGTTATTGTCTTGATTAAACTTGATTATCCTTTGGTCTCTTATTTCTGGCAATTTGTTAAGACTATAGCCTGGAACTGTCAAGGACTAGGAAATTCAAACAAACCTGGTACTTTATCTAGTCTCAATGACTTACTAGATCAGGAAAATCCAGATATAATCTTTATATCTGAAACTAAACAGCAAACACATAAAGTAGAAAGCATGCTGAAGAAAATTAACATTCAAAACTTTTGGATAGTTCCTCCGGTAGGTTCTGCAGGAGGTCTTGTTTTAGCCTGGAAAAACAATGTCAACTTAACCATCACTAGCTATACGGATAACCAAATAAATGCAAGAATATACGACCATACGATAAAAGGGCACTGGAACCTAACGTGTTTTTACGGAAGCTCCTACAGGCACCAAAAATATGAATCATGGCAACTAATAAGAGATATGGCTGCAACTATGACTGAACCATGGGTCATAATAGGAGACTGCAACATAATTCTCTATGAATTTGAAAAGAAAAGCAGATTCCCCTTCAACGAAGGGGAAGCTGATATCTTCTTAGAAATGTTAGAAAAACTGGAGCTCCATGACCTAGGCTTCTCTGGCTACCCCTTTACATGGAACAATAGAAGAGATGACCAAGATTTTACTGAGCAAAGACTGGATCGTGCTATTGCTAACAGTGCTTGGATCTCTAAATTCCCTAGAAGCAATATAACCCACCTCCCTCCAATGTTTTCTGACCATGTTCCAATAAGATTGACAAACTTTAACAACTGGAATGATGGTCCCAGACCATTCAAATATTTTGGTCCTTGGATGGACCATCCTCAATGTGCTACTATAATAGCTAATTCTTGGAACATCAAAATGACAGGCTCCCCTGCTTTCTGTGTGACTAAGAGAATGTCTAATGTCAAATATGAGCTTGGAAAATGGAATAACATGACTTTCGGCAACATAAACACCAACATCAAGAATCTGAAAAAACAACTTGATAATGCTAACAAAAACTTGCCATCTCACATCAAAGCCAGAGAAATGAGTAGAATAACCAAAGAGCTAAATAGTTGGTACAAAACTAAGGAAGAATTCTGGAAAATCAAAAGCAAGGATCAGCATATTGCCTTAGGGGACCGTAACACTAAATATTTCCATGATAGAGCTAAACAAAGAACTAGAAGGAATAGAATTGACACCTTACAGGATTCAAGTGGTTCTTGGCTTAATTCGAAGGAGGACATAGCCGCCTGCCTTAATGATCACTTCAAAATGATAGCTACTACTGTTAATCCCAATAGAGAACCTGACATTCTGAACCTGATACCAGAATGCATTACCACAGCTGATAACAACAGTCTCCATGCTACCCCATCGGCCGAGGAAGTCAAATCTGTCCTTTTTGCTATGAAACCAGACAAAAGCCCTGGCCCGGATGGTTTTCCTCCTAATTTTTTCCAAAGGAACTGGAACATTGTGGGCTCTGACTTTGTGGAAATGGTTCAAGCTGTTTTTAAAAATGGTCATCTTCTAAAAGAAATGAATGCTACATTCATCTCTCTGATACCAAAAACTGAAAAGCCTTTAACCCCAGCTGAGTTTAGGCCTATAGCTCTCTGCAATACCTCTTACAAAGTGATTTCAAAACTAATTGCCAACAGAATGAAACCCCTCTTGAACAAGATTATTTCTCCTTTTCAATCTGCTTTCATCCCTGGAAGGCAGATAGCTGATAATATTGCGGTGGCTCATGAACTCATACACAATATGAGGAAAAAGGTAGGCCTAATGGGGTTAAAAATAGATATGTCAAAAGCTTTTGACAGGGTCGAATGGTCCTTTCTTATTAGCATTATGAAGAAAATGGGATTTTCGGAATATTGGTGCAATCTTATCTTCCAGTGTATCTCCACTACCTCCCTTTCTATCATGCTTAATGGTTCTCCAGGTAATTTTTTTAACCCTACAAGAGGTCTGCGACAAGGTGACCCTTTGTCACCGTACCTCTTCCTCTTTGTCATGGAAACTCTTTCTCGTACAATCATAAATGCTGAGAATATAGGTCTGATCTCAGGTCATAAAATATCCAAGAATGCTCCTTCTGTAGCTCACCTGCTCTTTGCAGATGATTGCCTGCTTTTCTGCAAAGCTACCCCCAAAGCTGCTACTAACCTTCTTAATCTGGTAGAGGAATTTAGCAATGCCACTGGTCAACTGATAAACCTTGAGAAATCGGGCATCTTCTTTAGCCTTAAAATTAACCAGAACTCTAAGGAAAGAATCCAGGATATCCTGAACGTTAGAGCCATACCCCTTGATGACAAATACTTAGGTTCTCCATTATTCACTCATAAATCTAAGATTAAATGCTTCACACCAATAGTTACCAATCTTAGAAACAGAATCAAGGGTTGGCAGGATAAAAACCTTACCACGGCTGGCAAAACTACCATGATCAAAGCTTCCTCTTCGACTATGAGCATATACCAAATGAACTGTTTTCGTCTGCCTAAAGACATTTGTAAAAAAATAAATGACATCCAGCGTGATTTCTGGTGGGGTAAGGACATAGAAAATCCAACTGGTATATATCTATTTCCCTGGGATGATATTTGCTGTCCTAAAGAGAATGGTGGTTTGGGCATCCAGAACATCCATCATTTTAATGCAGCAATGATAGCAAGATTAGGCTGGAGACTCAAAGAGAACCCTGAAACTCTATGGGGCCAAACGTTAAAATCCAAATATTTTCCAGACACTGATGTTATGCACATGAACACGGAACCAAAGAGGAATGACAGTTGGATTTGGAAGGGGATTAAAAGTGGCATAAAAAACATTCAGGAAAACTGTTTCTGGAGGTTAGGAGATGGTTCTAATATAGACATCTGGACAGACCAATGGATCCCAACAGTAAAACCTCCTATAAGCAAACCAGCTAATAGGAGTCAAATGAACAGTAACAAAGTTAGTGAGCTTATTACTAGGAATAAAGATTGGAACATGCAGCTTCTTACTTCCTGTTTTGATAAAGATACTATAAGCAAAATCACTAAGATTGTGATACCAAAGGACAATTCTGAAGACAAAGCAATATGGAGTCTAACTAAAGATGGTAAATTTAGTGTAAAATCCCTATACAACAAACTGAATCACAGACCAAGAACGGATTCTAACTGGTCCCTTATCTGGAACCTTAAAGTTAGCCCCTCAATCCAAATTTTGACATGGAAATTAGCTCACTCTATGCTTCCCAATAGTGCTAGAGTGGCGGCAGTGCTTCCTTACATCAACCCAATGTGTCTACAATGTAATAATGGAGCTGAATCCTTAACTCATATGTTTCTAGAGTGTAATTTTACTAAACAGTTCTGGAACCACCTAAATTTTGATATGCATTATGTCTCTCAAGGTAGCAAAACTTGCCATGAATGGATTAATTCCTGGTTTCAGACTAACCAAAGAGATGGTGCTCTGATGGGTTGGCCAGAATTCTGCAGTACTATTACTTGGCATATCTGGAAAGCCAGATGCACTAAGAGTTTGCAGAAGAAAAGCCAGAATAGTTGGGTCACAGCTAACAATATAGTAAAATACATAAATGAAACGCTTAATGCCCAAAGTACAGACCATGATCCTATTCAAAACCTGTTTTACGACCCAATGAAGGATATCTCCTTGAAAATTACTAGACTAAACAGTTGGGTCTTCCCAGGTTTTCTGAGATTGAGAATCAATATTGCTGTCTCGATGCTGAATGATGTGAGTGACAGTGCAATTGGCTTAACTCTAATTGATGATACAGGTTACCACAGAGAAGCAAGAGGAGAATCTTCTGGGTGGAACAGCAGAGAACAACTAGAACTTCAAGGAGCTGAGGAAGCATTCCGGTGGGCTGAAGAATTGGGAGGACATAACATTGAATTTCAAAGTGATTCCATTCAAACTCTTCACAACCTGATGGAAATGTATGCCAAAGCCAAAGAAGAAAGATTCAAAAATAGTACTGATTTCACAAACCAGAACAAGAAGCTTTTGAATTTCAAAGCAATGTCTTTTAATTTAGTTCACAGGAAAGACAATTTTATTCCTGCCTGCATTGCAGTTATGTGTAACAAATCAATCATCAACTCTAAATGGTCTGGTTATAACCTCCATACGATGATTTGGGAATTCACCAGTAACCCGGAAAAAAACTGGCCTTTGTATTTAACCACTTAATGGTCTGAGGGAGGTTTCTCTCTTGTTTGCTATCAAAAAAAAAAAGGATTACTAGTTAACGATTCCCTCCCAATGAAATAGTATTTGTGTAGTTGAATACCCTTTGAAACTGTCCAATTGGGAACACCAGAGAACTATATCAAGTTTTACTGCAACAATTAGCGCCTTTGCACTCTTTCTTTTACCACCATAATACCTGGAGCTCCTCTCCTTCCATAAATTCCACACTATAGCATAGGGTACCACTGCCTAGATAGCAAATCTTCTCCTGTTGAACTTAAATTGATTGTTGTGCAGTAAAATAAACCACAATAAAATAATCGAAATATTTAATTGACCGACAGAATAGCCAAACACATGTCCCAACTGAGAGAGAAAGGGTGAGTTAGTGGAGTCCCAAATTTTGCCTCACACATATCCATTGGATGTGCACGCATGCCTCCACCATTGGATGCACAATGGGACATGTGTTTTCTATTTTGTCGGTCAATCTATCATGTTGATTAAATATTACTAATATTTAGGGACTTGGAAAAAGAATTTGTTTTAGTACTTACACGCTAGAGGTAAATACTAAGTCATGGGGACATTTGTGGTTACCAAATATACGACGTGGATATTGGTCACAATGCAAGTTTAATTCAACTAGCGTGTAAATAGCACTGAACCGAAACAATTAGCTTTATCAAAAAACTGATTGTCACAACAGATCATGAGGATCATCGTCAATTCCATTGCATCAACTAAGATCATATAATTTTATTTTCAAGTGGGGATTACTATGGTGATGATTAAGTTTCCATGCAACTGAAATTGATGGTTATTGATTTATCGAATTTTTCATTTGCAGATAACGATCGACATGGACTTAGATATACATATCACGCCAATTATTAACCATTTGATGGGTGTCGTATTAAGACTATGCCGACTGTTTTCATTTTTCTATATTTTCACCTTCCTCTAATTCTTCAAATGCCGGCACATAGGCCTGTAAATTCTGTCCGGCAGCCCTTGGCCCTGTACTGCCCGCCCTGACCCATGAGTGCCCATGGGAGCCCATGGCCCGTCGAGGGCCAGCCCTGCCCGGCCTTTTTTAAATAGTTGGACGGGCAAGGGTATTGAATAAAATGTCAATGCCCGGCCCTTTACTTGTCCCGTTTAGCCCGTCCACAGTGCCCAGCCCTTTAACCCGTCCATATACCTGTCTCAATACACGTTTTCTATCTTTATATTCTATCTTTATATTTTGTAAATGTCGACACCTACCTAACCATATCTACGTAATTTTGCTAGATTTTGTTAACAGTGTAGAGGAAATAAGGCTAACTTACCTTATCATGCTTCAATCTTTCAACAATACTAGGAATTCTGGTTATAATGTAGCATGGACTTCTGCAATAATTTGAAGTGAGAGCGGATACATGCAATGTTTTTTGAATATTTGGGAGACATTTTTTTCTTTCTAGTTTTAAATCTTTTATTTCGAATCAGTGAACTAGTTTGCCGTGGGTTTTGATATTTTGAATCATTGACTTGGTTGTTTTATTTACCTATTTTTTACTTATAAATAATATGTTTGTATATTCAAGCCCGTCCGGCCCTGCCCGTCCATATCCATACTACCCAACGGGTTTGGACAGGCCGTGGATAATTTATTTGGTGATATAGCCCTGCCCGCCTGGCCCTTTTAATTTATTGGGCAAGAAATTTCTCTGTCCGTCCAGCCCTGCCCATTCATTTAAAGGGCAGGGCTATCCTGCCCGGCCCAATTTACACCCCTACCGGCACATGGCCTTATAACCGATGGCCATCAGCAAGAGCAAGTGAGGGAAGTTGTTGCACAAGTCACTATTAAGTACAATCTCAAAGCCCATTTTTAAGATTTATAGTAGTTGTTTACCACCGCCCTAATTTGAAATCCCATTTCAGTGAGTTCCAGTCACCTCTTTAAATTCCAAATACCATCAAGTAATGTATATTTGTGTTAGAATGACTTTACAAATCGATTACAAATTGATTTATGCTCAAAGTACACACAGTCACAGATGAGATGAAATCCAACAGATATTTCTGGCTCGGGATACAAAACAACAATACACCTCAACAGGCTTGTTTTTGTCATCTGGGCCTGAGCCCAGTCAGCTTTGCGTAAACACTATGAATGAATATGAACATAATACGATCCGAACAACACGATAATGTCTGCTGTAATCTAAGTTCAGTTCATTTTCTTACTTGCATTAAGCTGCAGGCTGGAGCTATATGTATGTGCCCGAAACAAGCTTCCCCAGTAGATGGAGTGAATCATGTCAAAAAGTAATGGCAATTGCAACCATGCAAACAAGGTCACTGGAACACAACTTAACACCACAATGGGAACGATAGCCCACGCGAACGTCTCTCCAAGAATGATAAGTAACGATGCACCGAAAGCTACCAATATACTGGCCATGGATATGAAGAGAGTTGTGAGTCCCAGTATCAACTTATTTGGCAAAGACTTCAGAAAATCAACTTCCGCATACCGGGAAGTATATATGGCCAAGAACATTAGTACTGATGTGACAGAAGAGAATAAAGCCAAGGCATCAGCTACTTCAAAGACCATAAATGATTTCACTTTCAAGAAAACTGGGAGGCCGTTCATACTGCTATTGCCTCCAGGAACAGTAAAAGCGGAAGTGAATGCTACAGTGGCAATGAGAGCAGCTACTAACATGCAGGGACTAGATGTGTCCTTGAGCCACTTCTCTCCATTTTCTTTCAACTCTCTGTGTTGTTCTGTAAATATATCATGTGCTGTATCCCCATTTTTGTTTCTCTTAAATCTCATTCGCTCTGACATCATATTCTCCACCCCCTGAGCAAAACGATATTACTTAGAAGTTAAAGTATTTTAAAGCAACGAAGCTAAGCATAATTGAAGGGCAGTCAGATACAGTCGAGTCAGACCTAGTAAAAAAACAAACATGATGTAGGTCTGACTCGACTCAACTGATTTGACTGGTCTGACTCAATATTTTTGTTTTTTTGAGTCAGATCTGACTCAATATTTTTTGCAAATTTTTGAGTCAGTGGTGTTTTAATAACGGGATTCAAATAGGTCAAAGTCAGAGTCAGATCTGATTCAAAATAAAAAAACTAACAGTCTGACATCTGACTAGAGCCGAGTCAGATTCAGACACCGAGTCAGCAAAAAATAAACGCCTCTGTAAGTAGTCAGTTAAATTGTAGCTGAAATTGCACCCTTACCTTAAACCACTGCACATCTCGTTGCATCTGTAGATATGCACCCCGGACCGAATTAAGTTGACTAGAAGGCGCTAACTTGGCAGCATAATGCAAGATAATGTTACCCTTGTTATCAGCTCTAGAAACTAGATCGATTTTATCTTTTCCACTGTCTTGACATAAAAGATTCAGAATTGTTTCGTTTTCTTCAATAGCCATTTGTATCATAGTTTGTCCCCCCATTCTATTCCGAATTATGAATGGAAAGAGTTTAATACACACATCTACAAACTCAACACCTCCGTGCCTTATTGCCATCTTCATGATGTTAGATTCTGCAAAAAAATATTTCAGTTCACGGTGGTTCATTCTTCCTTTGAGTTGTTTAAATATACTTTTGACCAAGGCTTCCGCTTGTTTGTGCTTCACTTTTTCGTCGCGTAATTGTTTGTGTAAGGGTACATGTTCACTACGAGCCACTGAAATAAACAACCACAACCAATGCACAAATAAATTAGAAAGAAGATAGACTTCCATACATGCATGCCCACGAATAAGGCTAAAAAATGCTACAAACCTGGTGTCCATGGTATGAAGCGCAGGATGATAGCAAAGAAGTACTTGATCTTGCAATGCAGAAGAAAGCAAACCATGAATATGGCGGCAAAAATAGTAACTGCACCGGTTTCCCATTTGAATGGCTTCGCATTGTCTCCTTCCATGTTTTTTGGATTCTCGGGTGGGTATTTTTGGTCTCTGCAGGACCCTTGAACTACTTCAGCAGGGTTCTCTTCATCAGCGTATGTGCCTTGAGGAACGATTTCTTCTGAGGTACGTGAAGATCTACTTTCGTTTGCTTGTGTGTCAAGCTCATATGTAATGTTGTCAACTTTAACCACTGTACATTTCATGTCACCCGCAATTAAATAGATAAATATATGAGCATAAGCATGGCCGGCCAGTTACTTATATCAGTGAGTACTCGTATATGCAATGCAAAGTTAGGATAGTCAACTAACATGAATAGATGCGGCGTTTCCAGAATGAAAGCTTAGATCCACTAGCGAAAGCAAACGGCCTTTCTGCCATGTCTAACATTGCACCCGTTCGTACTTCCTTTTTCTTATTAATAACCAGTTCTGGAAATCGCTGGACAACAGATGATGCAATATCTACAAGTAACTTATTACGTCTTATTAGTTCTGCATATGCGTCAGAATTACAAATTAACTGCTCTGATCAATCCTCAAAATCTTAATTAGGATTTGTTCACATACCGTAGAAACCAGCATCAATCATGTGTCGCAGTAGAGAATCACCTTGTTCACCAGAGAAAGGGCTCGGGTCGTCATGTCTAGTCACAGAATAAAGATACTCGACTGTCTCTCTTTGTCCAGCAGTAACTGATGTAAGAGCCCTATCAAGTGGTACCATTTTGCTCTCATTTACCATCTGGGTCAATTTTGGATTTCTGTTTACCATCAGCTTGGCGGCTTCAGCGTATCCGTATATGGCAGCATAATGAAGCGGCGTATTACCGCTAACGTTTGTTTTGTGCTCAAGTATATCTGGGGGCATGAGATTCACAATCTCCACTATAAACATCAGATTCCATTTCCCATACCTTATAGCTAGATGCAACACTGTTTGTGAATCATTAGTGATCCCTTTTGTAATCGCATCTGGATTGTCCTTCAAAATCTTACTAGCCACTTTCCAGTCACCGTCTACTACTGCGTCGTAGAGCTTCTGGTATCCAGCCAAAACATCACTATTCGTCTGCTGACCACCATCTTTTGCTGAAACTTATACAACACCTCAATAACATGGTAAAATGAAAAAGGACTAGCTCAATTAATCTGGGACGGAGGGAGTATATATCAAAAATAAATCAAAAAAAAATAAATAGCAACACCTCAATAACAAATCACAAAAGTATAGACGTCTAATTATTTCCTTATCAGAATGAAATTCGTAAGTACTAGCTTACCAAGAGGATTAACCGGTGAATATAATGGGTTTGGGGCAGCTTTATGTTTTTCTTCATCATCATTTTTACTAGTGTTTGTTACAATCTGTGATGTATTTACTTTCAATTCGGTAAGAATTGTAAGCAACTCATCAAACTTTGCTTCAAGCCTACCAGGAGATTCAGCTTGTTGCACCATTTCTTGATGACCAGCGCTTACTACTAATTCTCTAGTAGCAGCCATGGGAAGGGTGTATATATAGTAAAGTTTATTGAGAGAAGGATAAGTTTTAGGTGTGGTTTACATCTTACAGGTACTTTCAAATATATAGTCCTAGACTTACCCAATTGGCCCCATCATCATCAAAAAAGAAAAGTAAAGAAAAGCAAAGCAAAGCGCCATTCTCACGCCAAGAATTTCCCAGCTGATACAGTATAGTGTATAGTAACTTACATCACAGCATATACTAATACAATTACGTACCATTTGTTCTGTAATGCATGGGAGCAACAAATATTTCCCGTGCATGCATATTGTAAACTTATCGAAAATAAACCTGATTTTTTAGGGCTGTCGTGATTAAATGGGGACTGTGATCCTCAGAAAGTCATCACAGTAAAAAGCAAAAACAATAACGACTTTTACTAAATCGTCACAGTAAAAAGCAAAAACAATAATGATTTTCTGAGGACCACGGTCCCCGTTTAAACACCACAGTCTATAAAAACCAGGAAAATAACTCCGAAAATCAGAATAACGTGTCTCTTTATACATCTCCAATAGCGAGAAGCTAGACCAATTATGTGAAAGCAAACTAGCATACTGTAAATAAGTTCAGAATTGCACAAAAAAAAATCAAATAAGATAAAAAGTAAACTTACCCAAAGAGATTAGAATAAAATAAAGTATAAAATCTAAACTGAAAGAGAAAAGAGTGGAATTTAATAAGATATAACAAACAAGCTTAAGTTGTATCCTTTCACTTTTAACAGGTACAAAGTGAAAGCACAATTTTATGTCGCCCACTTTTCCATTGATGTTTTTCATGCTGTTCAGAACAAGGTTTGCAAATGGTAGTTCTCCGGGAAATAATGTACAAATAATGTACTATTGCTGCACCTCTCCCAGTTTAGCAACAAGAGAATTTTAACTCAGTGTCGACATGGACAACCTGATAATGTATGTTCATCAGTTCTCTTTCTTTGTATTTAACTGTAAGCTGGATATGTATGTATGTTCCCGAAACATACTTCCCCAGTATGTGGAACGAACCATATCGAAAAACAATGGTAACTGCAACCATGCAAACAAGGTCACAGGAACACAACTAAACACCACAATAGGAATAAGAGCCCAAGCGAGTCTCTCTCCAAGCACAATAAACAGTGATGCGCCGAAAGCTACCAGTACACTAGCCATTGATATGAATAGAGTTGTAAGTCCTAGTATCAACTTATTCGGCAGGGACTTGAGAAAATCAGCTTCCGCATAACGAGAAGTATATACGGCCAAGAACATTAGTACTGATGTGATAGAAGAGAATAAAGCCAAGGCATCTGCTACCGCGAAGACCATAAATGAATTCTTTTCCAAGAAAACTGGGATGCCATTCTTTATGCTAGTGCTGTCATTTATATTGCCTCCTGGAACTGTAAAAGCGGAAGCGAATGCTACTGTAGCAATCAGAGCAGCTACTACCATACACGATCCAGATGTATCCTTGAGCCACTTCTCTCCGCTTTCCTTCAACCTTTTATGCTCTTTTGTAAATATCATTTGTGCTGTATTCCCTTTATCATTTCTCCTAAATTTATCTTTCTCTGAAATCATATTTTCAACCGCCTGAGCAAAAAGAAATTACAAAGAAAGCTAAAATACTTGACAACGTAAAGCTACTTAAGAAATAAGCACAATTATAAGGCAACTGCGGTATCATAAGAAAGACATACAAGCCACGTAAGTTTTTCATTTTAAAGGAAAGTCAAAAATCAGGTGGTTGGAAGGTTTAGGAAACTAGGTAACATATAAAAAGAAAAAATATTTAACTGGGAAAATATAATGTTAGTGTACTTTATTGAAACAGGTCAAAAATCTTATTGATGGAATACTATAGCTTCTATTGCTCCAAAATAGAAATAAGTACCTTGAACCACTGCATTTCTCGTTGCATCTGAAGATATGCACCAGAAACCGAATTCAGTTGAGCAGATGGAGCTAACTCAGCAGCAGAATGCAAGATAGTGTTACCCTTGTCATCGCATCTGGAAACTAGATCTATTTTATCTGTTTCACTTTCTTTACATATAAGATTCAGAATTGTTTCATTTCGTTCAGTAATAGCCATTTGTAACATAGTTTTTCCCTTCATTTTGTGCCAAATTAGGGATGGAAAGAGTTGAAGGCACACGTCTACAAACTCTACACTTCCGTGCCTTATAGCCATCTCCATGACGTTAGATCCTTTAAAAAATTCTTGTATTTCTCCCTTGTTCATTCTTTTCTTGAGTGGTTTAAATATATTTTTAACCAAGGCTTTGGCTTGTTCGTGCTTCACTTTGTCGCGCAACTGTTCCATATGAGTCACTGAAATAAACAACCACAACAAAGTCATAACTAAGTTAGAAATGTAGATGAAGTTGCATATATGCCAAGTACTTGTACACTTGCAGTATTTAAAACGCCTTTTTTCTGATGAATTACAAAAAGGAATGATTTTAAATATTGCTCATATGATACAAGTATTTTTTTCATTCGAAACAGAATCACATCACATGGTGCAGCTTGCAAATAGTGATTGCATATGATTCATATGTGTACATGTTGACATTCAAGTTCAACTTACCAAATGCATACCATAACAGAAGTTTTAACACTGTTAACTATTAAGAAACAAATAAAGTTCTTGTCCGGGATCTAAATATATCCTTGGGCTTTTCTGCATCGTATTGTGCTATAAGGGAAACATTTATAGGGCACGTAAAATGATTGCCGGAAAAAATATCTTGATTTATACTCTTTCCGTTTCAAAAAAAATAGGCTAGTTGACTTTTTCCAACTTTTCCCTAAAAATTAGGGAACTTAATTAAACTAAGAAACTTGTTTTTTTTATGATTGGTTTATCGTCAACTAAAAATAGTTGACTTAAACTGGCCTATTTTTTTGAAACAGAGGGAGTATATTGCAACTTTGTCCAACCTAATTACCTTCAAGAAAAAAGATAAAAAAAAAAATACAATGCAAAGGGACGGAAGAAAACCTGGTGTGATGAAGCTCACAACCAAAACAAAGAAGAACTTGATTTTGTCTCCTAGGGTGCTTTTCAAATTCCCCGGTGGGTTTGTTTCATCTCTGCATGACCCTACAAATCTTTCAACGGGGTTCTCTTCGTCTGCATTGGTGTCTTCCAAGCTTCTGGGAATGTTTTCTTCAGAGCTATTTGAAGAATGTTTTTCATTTGTTGATGCATTATGTAGTTTTTTGTCCACTTTAACCACTGTATATTTATGTCACCCACATTTAGATAGATTTATATATGAGCATATGACGAATTATACAGAAAACGATTAGGAAAAATTAGGGTGTGATGTAGTTTTGTCCCAGCTTAATTTAAACGGGAACGTATCGATTTCTTCGCAATCGACCTTTCTTCATATGTGTGTGTATATATATATATGTATGACAGTAAGTAGTATATACAAAGTTAGGATATGTACATGAATATATGTATGTCTGTGAGTAGTATGTGCAAAGTTAGGATAGTACATGAATATATGTGGCGTTGCCAGAATGTCTGCTTCGCTCCACTAGCAAACGCAAACGGCCTTTCTGCCATGTGATTCATTGCATGTGTGTGTACCTTCTTTGTCTGATGATCAATAACCAGTTCTGGAAACCGCCGAACAAGAGAAGATGCAATATCTGCACATTACGAGTTGCTAATGCTGTTAAACATAAAAAATGACATAGTGTGGCTTCAGATATTTTCAGTAATACGTATTTACTAATTTAGAGTTTATAGATCGAGCATCCACAATACTATATGCTAAAATGGTATGGTAGAAGGTAAATATAGACATATACCGTTTTAGACTTCTTGTATACAAGAGATAAAATCAGAATTTTGGAGTATAACATATAAGAGCCGGAGAGTTTGAAGGATTTGTACACATACCGTAAAAACCAGCATCAATCATGTTACACAATATTGAAGCACCTTGGGCACCAGTAAAGGGACTTGGGTGCTCATTTCTAGTTACGGAATAAAGATACTCAACTGTCTCTCTTTGTCCCGCTGTAACTGATACTAGAGCATTTTGAAGTGGTAGCCTTCCCATCCCATCTTCTATTTGGGTCAGCTTATCGTTTTTTCTTACCAATACCTCAGCGGCTTTAGCGTATCCATACATAGCAGCCATATGAAGGGCTGTATACCCATTATTAGATCTTTTACACTCAAGTATTTCAGTAGGCATGAGTTTCACAATCTCCTCTATAAACATCGGACTGTCATTAATTATAGCTACGTGCAACACTGTTCGTAAATTACTAGCAATCGCATTTGTAATAGCTTCTGGATTCTTCCGCAAGAATTTACTAGCCACTTCCCAGTCGCCATTTCTTGCTGCCCGGAATAGCTCCTCATATCCATCCAAAGCACCTTCGATAATCACCTGACCGCCATCTCTAGCTTAAACATACAGGAGCAACACATCAGTATCATATCAAAAGTTAACAAAACAAAACAAAACAAATCAAAATCTAATCTAATACGTCATACTCATACATTGTAGGATGTATGTATCAGCTTACCAGATTTCTGTGCCCGGTCATTACGATCATCAGTTATCACATGGGGGATCTCCTGATGATTTTTATCTCTTGATGGCCTTTCCTTGGTTACAGCTAAATTATCGGTAGCAGCAGTTACAGTGATAGGTTCTGTCAGTAATACTATTGTTGATGACGCCAATGCTAAAGCTAACAAATATGAACCACAATTAAACAACAGGTGATGATCGACACTCAGCAATATACATATATATATAGGGAATACTTGGGAGAATCACCGAAAATTTTCTATGTATAGACACAAATAGTTACAAACCTGGGGCAGCTCTATGATTTTCTTGATCATTTTTGTAATTCGTTCTAGTGTTTCTTGCAATTTGTGATGTATTTACTTGTAATTCGGCAAGTACTGTAAGTAACGCGTCAAACTTTGACAGCATTTCCTGTTGAAATCTACGATCATCGCCTACTAATTCAGCAGCAGCATCCATGGCTGTATGAGATCTAATTTATCGAGAGAGGAAGAGATGAGATTTTAAGTGTGGGTATAGAAGGTGTCCAAGACTCCAATTTATAGTTGTTTCTTCTTTGTTCCAACCAAAGGTTGGATTGTTTACAGAAGATTGAATTGCACTGCCCACTTTGTTTAATCAACTTATTTAGCTGTCTTAATTATAAACAATCAATGAATAGCTTAGCCAAAGTTTAAGCCACCTAATCATGGAAAAGGTAATTGGCGACAATGTGTACATGATAATTTCCTTTTAGCTTGTAATTTGCACATGCCATTCTGAGTTAACCTTACTGTTCTCTAATACCCCCTCCATCCCAGAAAAAATTAAAGGTCATTTTGTCTGGGAGGGAAGTAGTGCATCTTGTAAAAATGTGGTCAAGATATTGTATGATCTTGACAATATCGTGTATATTTCTTACTCTGTATTACGTATATATTGTTAGGTATATTTGTTAGGCGTATCTTTTGCTGTTAGGCATGTATCTTTTGTTGCCTTATCTAAACCTGTAAAACTTGTATAAATCAGGCCTTTAGCCTATGAATGAGAACATCAAGTTATTCTCTCAATACAATAGAACTCTCGATGCCCATGTTCTTACACATCTGAGTATTTTGATAACAACTTGTAATTTAGTATATTAAGATTTCAGAATATCAGACAATGTTTGATTATTATAAACTAAAAATGGACAAATAATGGTATATATGCATGTTCAGGCAACCACCGTTAATAATTGATCAGAAAGTCTCCTCTCTAGTTTACACACCTAGCCCGAACGCTTCTCTCCAATTATTAGCATTCCTGTTCTTTTCCGGGAACCTGTCAACAAGAGTAAAATACTACTTATTCTCATGGTCCTTGGCTCTGAAGAATTTTGAGAATGTGGATTATCAGTCTACAAACATTAATTGGCCACACTTGTATTTTCCTTCCATTGTTTCTGCTAATCAGTCAGACACATAACATGTTTGGCTAGCTTTTTTGCTTTTAACTGCTTTTGTAATTCATGATGGTACAAGCTTTTTTGTACCCTCTTTTTTTTATCAATATATTCATTCTTTGCTGATCAAAAAAAAAAACAAGAGTAAAATAGACTTTCGTCAACGTTCAATTGACATACTATGAACTAAGTGTATTAGCTGATGCATCATACGTTGGTTCGGGGTATCTAAATCAATTCTAAGGTCACATATAGTAACAGAACAAGAACTCAATACACTACACTGCTGTGATGCGCTCACTCAGGCCTTCAAGGTTCACTATTTATTGTACTATCATGGGTTCAAGTAAGCTCAGAAAAAACAATTTATTAAATGATATGACTATCCTGAAAATGAGCATGGCTAGATGTTGCAAAGTCTCTAGGGACCATCTGAAGTATAAGTAACATCGTGATTTTCCTAAAAGTGAATTACGAGATAAGGATAGGAACAAATTACAGAGTCAAGTGGTAGCTCGGAATTCCGGAAGCCAGAGTTTCAGAACTGGTTTTGCAGGCGAGATTGGTATTGCGGTGAGTTTTATAAAAGTGATTTTCTGTTGTGCTGTGCTGTGCGTTGCTGTGCTGTGCTGTGAAAATAAAGCAGTAGAAAGTGCTTCCTGACTAACAAACTGTAAATTCTGTTTGGTTAATTGTAATGTAAAAGTGCTAATGATGTAGTTAATGACGGAAATAGACATGCTTTATTTTTTTTCAGAAAGATACAATATAATTATAATAAATCGTATTTTTAATTCCAAAATATTTAAATAAATATAAATGGTGATTATCTTATTTTTAAAGAAAAAAGAGTGAAAAAATTGAAATTTGGAATATAATAATATGTGCACAATATTCAAGGGTAAAATTTGTTATTTTAGTAAAATAACAAGGCTAAAATGGATAATCAACTAATTAAAATTAGGTAGGTCCACAGCTTCTGCTTTTACTACTTTTAAAAGCTACTCCTGAGTACCTTTTGAAAGCAGGCTAAAATGAAAGTGATTTTCTCCAAAAGCACTTTTAATTTTTTTACCAAACACAATTTTTACCAAAAATTGGTTACAACTACAAGTTTGTATAATTCTTTTTTGGGATTTTGTGAAACAAATTCCATGTATCTTTCTTAGGGGTGAGCATGGACCGGATTGGGCCGATTTTTGCCGCATCCGGCCCGCACCCAATATTTGGTGGATTTTGGATTCCACATCCGCACCCAATCCATCATCCGGCGGATTTGCATCCAACGGATGCGCGGATGCGCGGATTGGGTGCGGATGATCCACTGATTCTTACAAAGTTAAAATTTATTATAAGAAGATAGCATTGTGCAAAATATGTAAACTGCCGAAACAACCTTACATACATATATAATAAGGTATCCCAAATTCTGTACAACATCACAACTTCATATACAAAAAAGTGACAATGAAACATAAACAACAGCTCCAAAAAACATGTTTTACAACTACCCAATCTAAATGTGCAAAAGTTTTAGAAGTCTAAAGCCTATTGTTGAACTATGTGTCGTATATACCACAAAAAAAAAAAAGTCAATCCAAAGTGATTACTTCTTCTTCATCCTTGAGCACTTTCAACGCGTTAGCAATCCAGAGAATGAGGAAAAATAAATAAACTAATCACTGACATAGTATATCTAATAATCCCTGAGTTTTTATTAAATTTCCCTAAATAACCTTAACCCTAGTGGGTGCAGATGTCCATGGACTTTTGACCACTCCAACCGCAACCGACCCTATAT
>JAJJMA010242627.1:49391-69994 GCA_023529015.1 Papaver nudicaule
TTCCTTCAAAGGCCAGGTGGGCTATCTTGACGAATGAAAGAACTCACAATTGAATCTCGGGTATACATTATGGTCCATTACCATCGTTGTGTCGAATGATTACCTCCACTACAATTTCTTAATGCACACACATAACCAGACTTTGAACTTCTATGTTAGGGGATCCACATTGAAGATTGCCCTTTGGGGTTCTGTTGTTAATCAGGTTGGTAATGACCCAATCGAGGCTGACTTCAACCCAGACCCAGTATTAATTAGTAGTTGTTTTCTCCACTTTCGTGAAGAACTACTATGGTGCACCTACATTCTTATGCATCCTTTTCACCTAGGAAGTTGCCATTAATATATGATCTGTCTAACATTTTGTTAATTGCTATATTTCAACTGGTTTAAAGTGCTCAACATTCATTATCTACAGACTCAAACTTTAGGATTGTGAAAAAATTATACTGTTCAAATCTTCATGAATATTGTTGGCTATTGTCCCTTATAATCCACAAGAGGCAACATCTGCGTCTCTGTGGTTTCAGGCCGAAGATGTGAGATAATATTCCGACAAGAGACCCTTTTTTTTTAAAGCAAAAGGGTTAAAATATAAGAGAGTTTGTTGCTAAAGTGGTGATAGGTAGTATTCATATGTTGCAATCATTAGATTAAATCAGAGGTGCGCATGCACATATTTCATTGCGAAGAATGTTCACAACTTTTCTACTAAACAGTCTAAACTTATGCAAGTCTCAAATAGCATATTTAAACGGTTTCTTCAGTGTTGTTCACATCGGATAAATATTTGTTGATGGCTGGCAGTGTTAACACGTAAGTAATAACTTCTGGATATTTTGTGTGTAAAAATCCACGTGATTAGTACTATTCTACGTACACGTCATGTTACCAAATTTGGAGAAAGTGACTGATGACTCCCAATAACCCCATCCACGTCTTGAAATGTTCCCGTTATAAAAAAGGGAAAAACTTAATCAGCCATGTTTATGTATGTTTTTTTTTTTTTGAATTGTAAAGTTGGACTGAAACCCACTACCTATAAGCCCGCATAGTTAGGCAAACAAATAAAAAAAAAATCTCTCTATCCCGATGTAGACGAGTTTCGAACTCAGGTCGCTGGTGTCATCATCCAGCGACTTTACCATGAGTTTCGAATTCATGTTCATGTGATTTGGTAACTTTTCAAAGAAAAAAGAATAAAAAAGGTGATTTGGTAACATAAAGCCTTTTAGTTTCATCTAGGAAGCTCTTTTTTTTTTCTAATGCAAAAGAAATATATTAGATAACTAGCCCGGAATGAGCGAATTAGTTTGTTACATAAAATTTTATAGTATCTGTGTAGTTGGTAAAATCCCCATAGTAGAGATTTTACCAATACACCCATATTTAAAGACCCTTAACACAACATGATAGACACACTTAGAGTAAATATCTTCTAACCTACGTATCAACACTTAGATAAAAACATGAGACAGAACCAAAAATGGAATTATAAACATAGTATAACAGATAAGAAAACCAACACTCTCAAGTATAGATTAACATTAAAGTATCCTTGCATCTCACCTTGCAAAGGACTACCACTCTACAGCAATATCAAGATCCTACCACAAGTTTGAGCTAAGGAGAAGAAGATATTCCTCTCGGTAAATCAAACCCTAGCAATCACCTTTCCAACCCCCTTCTCAGTGGGCATATTCAACCTTATATAGGCGCTAAATACATAATGGAGTACAGCTAATAAGTACAAATCCCTCTGACACTACTTGTCTTCTTCCTAGCATCCTCAATACCGCCGTCCTTCTTCAATATCTCAGCGCCTCTTCTTTGCATCTTTAGCGTCCTTCCCCTGTATTGGATAAGATCGATGACTCGAATTCCACTGAGTCAACCAGTCAACTCTGACAATCCGACCGTTCTGCTCAGCATTAAATACTCAACCAACTTATTCATCTTTTGTCGAGGTCGAGCCGCTGACGCTATCTTGAAGTATGTCGCTATGCCCAAATATTTCTCAGCGTCTTTCTTTGTAGGTGATTACTGCTGATGGATGCCGCTGTTGTCATTCCCTATTCTTAAGGATACCCTTTTAATACAAAATCTTCCCTTCAACGTCTCAAATTGGCTTAAGGCATTTTCTACACCTACAATCTGAAAGACCTGCATCGTAAGAACTGTCTAGCTTATGCTTTTAGCATACTTAACAAGCTTATCAACGTTAGAAACATAAGATCTATAAACATACAGAATGTTTATTGCATGAAAATAATCAAAATAGCTCTTTGTATCTTCAATGACTTCCTTAGCTCGCCAAGATATGTTTGTCAGTCTTCCTTCTGCATATTTGGTGGAGGATTGGCTATCACAGAAAACCACAACTTGTTTATCCGATCTGCTCGCCCACTGCGCTAACTTTTGTAGAGCTAGCACTTCTGCAACTTCTGGTTCTGTAATTGTCCCTGAATGCAAAAGAGAAATCATCAATTGTTCCATTTTTATAATGGAGCAGTCCCAAACCATACTCTCTTGTTTTATGGTCGAAGGAAGCTTCAATTTGACAAATTAAGGGCAAAAACCTGGATGTGGTATCAAATGAGCAAGGGTCGGGTCGTCACCCCCGTGACGCGCCATGTCGCCTGAATATGGTGTCAAATAAACAAGGGCAGATACATCGCCACCCGGATGTAGTGTTAAATGAGCGAGGGTCTTCGCACTTGACTCGACGAGTGCGAGGGGCAAGGAAGCTAGCCGAGGTAGGTAGGATTAGCTTAGGTAGTTGGAATGTAGGATCTTTGACAAAAAAGGCTAAGAGAGATAATTGATACTGCGACTAGGAGGCATGTAAATATTTTATGCGTGCAGAAAACCAAATGGACATGCCAGAAAGCAAAGGAGGTGGATGGTACAGGTTTCAAGCTATGGTACACAGGAGCATAGGGAAATTTAAGGATAAAGTTATTAACGTTAGAAGACAAGGGGATAGGATCATACTAGTTAGGCTCTTAGTTGGAGATATGGGTATGAACGTTATTAGCGCGTATGCCCCACAAGTAGGTCTTAGTGAGGACGCTAAACGACAATTTTGGGAGGATTTAGATAGCCTAATTAGGGATGTGTCTAGCAATGAGAAGATTTTCATTGGAGGTGACTTCAACGGTCACGTTGGCACAAGCGGAGAGGGGTTTAGGAGGGTGCATCAGGGTTTGGATACGGCGAGAAGAACCAAGAAGGCGTGAGGAGATTTTGGGTTTTGCGACAACCTATGATCTTATTGTAACCAACACCTTCTTTAGGAAAAGACAGTCCCATTTAGTTGGATAGACATGAGTGCGTAAACTGCAAGGTTATCCCGGGAGAATGTGTTGTCTCACAACACCAACTCATGGTCTCCGATTTTTGCCTACAAATGCGCACTCGACAAGACAAAGGTGCCAAGATTACGAGGACAAAGTGGTGGAAGCTCAAAGAAGATGCATCAAAGAGAGAGTTCACTGATAAAGTCTTGGCAAGAGGAATAGAGAACGTAGACGAGGAGGCAAATAACATGTGGGAGGAGATAGCAACTCGCATTCGAAATGTGACTGCGGAGGTGTTTGGAGAGACTAGAAGAAATGGACGTGAACCGAAAGAGACTTGATGGTGGAGCGACGATGTGCAAAAGGCGATCAAAGAGATAAAAGAGTGCTACAAAGGCTTGCACCATAACAGAAATGAAGAGAACAGACGAAAGTACAAAGCGGCAAAAAAGAAAACAAGGCGAGCGGTGAGCCAAGCACGAGGTCGGGCATATGAAGATTTGTACCAGAAGCTAAGCACAAAGGAGGGCGAGAAGAACATTTACAAGATAGCTAAACTCTGTGAGAGGAAGACGAGAGATCTCATCCAAGTTAAATGCATTAAAGATGAGGACAACTGAAATTTGGTGAAGGATTCCGAGATATAGAATAGATGGAGAAACTACTTCAACAAGCTTTTCAATGGAGAAGATAAAGGCACCACGATAGACTAGCTAGATGACTCTTTTGATGACACCAGGGGATTCGTTCAGAGAATTCAAGAATCCGAAGTGACGGAGACGCTAAAAGGGATTAAGGGATTAAGGTAGGAAAGGCGATAGGGCAGGATACATCCCCATCAAGGTGCGGAGATGCCTATGACTACGATAGGGAGGAAACTACTTATTCACCCATTTGCTATAGAAGTAATCTTTCTTATCATTTTGCGTAAGAAAGATTTAGTAAACTGTAAACATTCTGAATGAATTACGATAACTATGATTGGCTTTTGCATGATCAGGGTCAAAATACTCCTCCTAAATTTCCATCTAAATTCATTTGGAACAAGACAATCCCCCAAAGATTAGTTTTATTGTTTGGGCTGCGGCGAAGAGAGTGGTTCCTACTCTTTCTTTGTTATCAAGAAGAGGTATGACAGTGGTTAATTTGTGCGCATTTTGCAAAAATAGTGAGGAATCAGTTGAACACTTGTTTCTCCACTGTCCTTTTATTTGGCAGATTTGGGAACACTTTTTACAGCAGCTAAGTTTCGTTTGGGTTCATCCAGGGACGGTTATTGAATTCTTATGGAAGTGGAAGTTGAAGTTTTCGATTAAGCCTCTTCTTTTCTTGAGATATTGTCTTCCTTTTGCGATTTGGTGGTCAGTGTGGTTGGAAAGAAATGCCATTCTTGTAGCGAAGAAACAAGGAAATCCTTAAATTCTCTTATTATAGATATCAAGTTGTTGTTATTTAGTTGGTCGGGCAATATTGAGTCCTTTAAGAACATCAAATTTAATGAGTTTGTTTTCGATTGGGTGAATCTTTTTAGAGAGTAATTTGTTGTGAGTTCTCTATATTCGCCTCTTTTGTTTCCTTAGGGTGCTATCTTGGCACTCCTTTTTTAATTCAATCTTATCTGTTTCAAAAAAAAAAAAAAAATTACGATAACTAGGAATGTGATGACTTGCTTTCAAGGTTGCCCACTACGTTGGACTTCCCAGCTTAGCTACTAGCGGGCAAACTGTATGAAACTTGAAAAATACTTGTTGTGAAACTTGGGACTGGACCATACCTAAACCACTGGATAATGTCTGTATTCTCAGTTCACTTCTCTTTTCTTGCATTTTCATTTAGCTGTAGGCTGCAGATATATGTATGTTGCCCAAGCAGATTTCCCCAGTATGTGGAACGAATCATGTCAAGAAGCAACGGTAACCTCAACCTTCCAATCAAGATCACAGGAACACAACTAAACACCACAATAGGAATGAGTGCCCACATGAATCTCTCTCCAAGCACAATAAATAGTGATGCACTAAAAGCTATCAGTACACTGGCCATAGAGATAAACAGAGTTGCAAGTCCTAGTATCAACTTTTGTGGCAAGGAATCGAGAAAATCAGTTTCTACATACCGGGAAGTGTATACAGCCAAGAACATTAGTACTGATGTGATAGAGGAGAATAAAGCGAAGGCATCTGCTACTGCAAAGACTGTAAATAAATTCTTTTCCACGAAAACTGGGATGCCGTTCTTACTGCTTTTACTATCACTAATATAGCCTCCAGGAACAGTGAAAGAGGAAGAGAACGCTACAGTAGCGATGAGAGCAGCTACTACCATGCACGATCCAGATGTATCCTTGTACCACCTCTCGCCACTTTCCTTTAATTCTTTGTGCTCTTTCGTAAATATAGTATGTGCCGTATCCCCATATTCATTTCTCTTATATTTATTTTTCTCCGGCATCATGTTTTCTACCGCCTGAAAATATTTAACAAGAAGGAAGCTAATATAAGGAAGGGATTAGCTTAACCTCAAGCTAATTAAATAGCAATTGAAATGACTCCCTTACCTTAAACCACTGCATTTCTCGTTGCATCTGAAGATACGCACCACGGACCGAATTAAGTTGAGCAAAAGGTGCTAACTTGGCAGCATAATGCAAAATAGTATTGCCCTTGTCATCATCTTTGGTAACTAGATCGATTTTTTCTTTTCCACTTTCTTTACATATAAGATTCAAAATTGTTTCATTTCTTTCAGCAATAGCCATGTGTATCATAGATTGTCCACCCATCCTATACCAGATTAGGAATGGAAACTGTTGAATACACACCTCTACAAACTCTACACTTCCGTGCCTTATAGCCTTCTGGATGACGTTAGATCTTCTAAAAAAATCTATTACTTCAACCTTGTTCATTCTTTCTTTGAGTGTTGTAAATATAATTTGAACCAAGGCTTCGCCTTGTTTGTGCTTCACTTTGTCATTATACAATTGTTTGTGTAACTGTTTGATATGAGTCGCTGAAACAGACAACCACAAACATGTCACAACTAAATTAGAAGTAGATATATACACATTATTCTTACAGAATTTAAAGAGCTTTTTCCTGATGAACAACAAAGAATTAGACTCAAGAACAGATATTTGCTACCACTGGTAGCTTCTGTAATTGTACATTCTTTTCTCTCAATAAATACATGATAAAGAAAAATTCAAATTACACAAATTATGGTTGTTCTAATTAAGAAGGGTAGGGGAAAAAAAAACCTGGTGACCAGATGGTTTGCACGAGGAGAACATAGAACTTAATCATGAGTAGAACCATGATTTTGGCGGCAGATACACAGTTTACAATGATTTCCGGTGAAGAGAAGTTAGTTGTTTCTGAATTCACGGGTGGGTTTTTTTCGTCTCTGCAGGACCCTTCAAATCTTTCAACAGGGTTCTCTTCATCTCCATTTGTGCCTTCAAAGCTTTGGGGAAGGCTTAATTCTGAGCTACGTGAAGAATTTCTCTCGTTTGTTCGGCTGCCATGCCCATATGTAGTATCTATGTCCACTTTAACCACTATAATTTTCATGTCACCCGCATACAGAAAAATATATGAGCATATGGTGAGTTATTGATCAAAAGAGAAAAGGTTTTGGAAAAATTAATGTGTGATATCCGTGAGTGCCAACACACTGCTCTGTTAAGCATGCCAATAAAACTTACTTCAAATATATATCAGTACTGTAAGTAAACCCATATGCAATGCAGTGTTGGGATAGTCAACTAACATGAATAGATGCAGCGTCGCCAGTATGTAAGCTTAGCTCCGTTAGAAAACGCAAACGCCCTTTCTGCCATGTTATTCATTGCACTTGTTTGTACTTCCTTCGTCTGAACAATAACCAGTTCTGGAAACCGCAGGACAAGAGACGATGCAATATCTACAAATAACCAGTTTGCTTATGTTTAAAAAACCAATGCTATTAAACATACAAAATAACATATTATGAAATGCGCCCGAGGCGCTGGCTTAGTCGCCAAGGCGCACGAGTCTCTTGGTTAGGCGCTTGATGCGCTAGCTCTTTTCTGGTCGCATCAGGCGCCTTAGTCCACACTGAGGCGTGAGGCGATTGGCTTGCGTCCCGCCTCGCCTCACACCTCAAAAAACATTTTTTTTTTTTTTTTGGTATTCACACCTCAAAAAACATGGTATAGCTTGTTTTATAGCAGACAACTCTCCCTAGAAAATGACTGCACGGCTAAATATCCAAAGAGTCAAGGATTTGTACACATACTGTAGAAACCAGCATCAATCATGTGACACAATAGAGCTTCACCTTGGCTACCAGAGAAAGGACTTGGGTGCTCGTGTCTAGTTACGGAATAAAGATACTCAACTGTCTCTCTTTGTCCAGATGTAACTGATACTAGAGCATTTTGAAGTGCTAGCCTTCCCCTCCCATCTTCTATTTGAGTCAGCTTGTCGTTTTTGCTTACCATTACCTCAGCGGCTTTAGCGTATCCATACATAGCAGCATAATGAAGTGCTGTATAACCACTAGTTCTTGTTCTAAATTCAAGGATTTCTGGGGGCATGAGTTTCACAATCTCCTTTAAAAACATCAGATTCCCTTCAATTACAGCTACATGTAATACTGTTTGTGAATCACTGGCGATCACTTTTGTAATCGCTTCTGGATTCTTCTCCAAAAATTTACTAGCCACTTCCCAGTCACCTTTTATTGCTGCGTAGTATAGTCCCTCGTATCCATCCAAGACATCTTTACTCGTTACCTGACCATCGTCTTCAGCTTAAACATTCAGGAGCTACACACATCAGTAACAAATCAAAAATTAACAAAATAAATCAAAAACATTTCCACATATAAACGAACAATTACGAACCTGGCTGATGAAGAGGATTAGTTGATGATGATGATGATGGTGGGTTAGGGACAGCTTTATCTTTTTCATCTTCATTTTTGTAACCACTAGATATACTGCTAGTGCTATTCCCATTCTGTGAGAGTCGAAGTTGAGTATTTACTTGGGATTCCACGAGCACTTTAAGTAACGCTTCAACTCTACCAATAGATTCAACCTGCTGCAGACCTAATGACATTATTTTTTGAAGAGATTCAACTTGCTGCAGACATAATGACACCATTTCGTGTTGGAACCGACTATCCGGAGAATCACCGCCAACTGATTCTCCAGCAGCAACCATGGAAGTATGAGGCATATTTAGAGAGCGAGATGAGGTTCGGGTGTGTTATAGGGGTGTCTACTCTATAGACTAGAGTCCTTTTAACACTTCATTGCAACCAAAGGTTGGATTATATACAGGAGATTGAAGTGCACTGCCCTCTTGGTTTAATTATAAACTAACAGTCACTGAGTAGCTTGTTATTTCTAATTCATGGTTCAACGTAGGGATGTCACCTATAACTGTAGGGATGTCATTGACGCGGACATGTACATGATAACTTCAACGTAGCTTGTTATTTCTAATTCATTATATCCAGATTCCATAATCCGAGATGTTTGATTATTGGGCCGACCGAGCGAAGCGAGGGAGGACCCTATATATGGTGACTTTGTGTCAAATGAATAGTGACTTTTTTTTCAATTTGACACAAAAAGATTGAGGTGTTTTCACCGGGGTCCAGTGAAAATACTAAGTTACCCCTCAAAAGGACGTAAGGGTAATTTATTTATTTTTTTTTCCTTTAGACATTTTTGTAAATAAACCAAAGAGGAAGGGTAGCAATTTTAAAACATTAATATCTTTTAAAATACATATCGGATTTTCGCAAAATTTATATGTTTGAAAAGCTCTTTAAATTATCTACGCAATGAGTATAAACATCAATATCAATTTTAAAAATTTTGCCTAAAACATCATTAGGTTAACTTTCATAGTTATATATACATGTTTGTTGTGATTTGTGTAGAGTAAAATGCAAGCATGTGCATGTGCCATGCACATGCTTGCATTTATGTGAAGAATAATTATAACATCTCCTCAATTAATCTTCACCTCTATTACAAAGAGATGTATGAGTTTTGAGTCGCGTTTTCGGTTAAGTTTCCGCTAGAAATTGTACTATTCATAAAATTGTCAAAAAAATTTAAACATTTTTAACTAAATAAAAATTTTGCTTAAAAATTTGTCTGAACATCTATTTTGCTTACATTTATTTTTGCTTTACAAATTTTTCGTCGGTTTCGTCGACTTCTTCGGACGGGCGGCCCGTCCACCGTGTCAGCGGTCATCTAGTAATAAACTGAATATGTACAAACTATGGTGTCCATGTCCAGGCAACCACCATAATAATTGATCTGAAAGTCTACTCTCTACCTTACACTTACTCTGTTGTTGTTTTTTTTTTTTTGATACAAACACACCTACTCATCGATCTCTAATTATCCACAATGGATGGCTGTACATTGCAGTATCCAATTATTTTAGCCTCTAAGGTTCACTAGCTACATTGTATCATGGGTTCAAATATTTCAGCTCCGATAGCCTGTTATTCTTCCACCCAATAAAACGTTTAGTCACATTTCGAGCAAACATTTTTTCTTCAATGTAATGTCGTATATGTTTAAAAATGAAAATAAATGTTGAGAAAGGAATTTAGGTTTTCATTGATTATTGATTTTGTTTAACAGCTATTTTGATTTCTGTTTTTCCACACCAACCACAAACGATTACAGACACACTATTTAAAGCGACACAAACAGTAAATGCAAACAGTAAAAATAACAGATAAAAGTTAACTGACAGAGTGTAAAAGACTGGAAGTTTACACTTCTGTTACACTCTGTCTAACACTCCCCCGCAAGATCAGAGTCGCAACAGAAGATGATGTGACACTGAGTTTGTTCCTGAGTATAGCAAACCGCATAGAAGATAAAGCTTTAGTAAGAATATCCGCCACCTGATCAGCCGTAGTAATGTACTTGACAAACAATTTCTTCTCAGCAACTTGCTCTCTAACAAAGTGGAAAGCAATTTCAATATGTTTCATTCTTTGATGAAAAATAGGGTTTTTAGCTAGATAAGTAGCCCCAATATTATCACACCACAAAACAGGAGGAGAAATAGTGGGAAAACCAATTTCTGACAACAAAGACTGAATCCACAGAAGTTCAGAAGTAGTATCAGCCATTGCCCTGTACTCAGCTTCAGTGCTTGACCTGGATACACTTTTCTGCTTCCTTGAACACCAGGAAATGAGATTTGGTCCAAGGAAAATAGCTAAACCAGTAGTTGAACGCCTGTCAGTTGAGCAACCAGCCCAATCAGCATCACAAAAAGCTTGTAATTGTAAAGAGGAAGCCCTCTTAAACTGCAAACCATGATCCAATGTCCCTGAAAGATATCTCTATATGCACTTGACATCAGACCAATCCTCTTCAGTAGGTGAATGCATGTGCTGGCAGGCCTTGTTGACAGAAAAAGAGATGTCAGGCCTTGTGATAGTAGCATATTGAAGAGCATCAACAACACTTCTATATAATTTCAAATTTGGTGTATATTAGCAGACATACAAGCCATTGGTGTAGACACAGGTTTTGCAGACTCCATTTTAGACTTCTTAAGCAAATTCAGAATGTACTGCTTCTGAGATAACAGTATACCAGCATCATTTTTAATAGCTTCAATACCTAAGAAGTAGGATAAAGGACCTAAATCTTTGATGGCAAATTCTTTACTAAGAGATTGCAGAAGCACATCAATTGAGTGAGAAGAACTGCCAGAAATTAGTATGTCATCTACATAAATCAGCACATACAAAACCTCAGATGATGTAATTTTGAAGAACAAAGATGTATCAGTTTTGGATGGCTGAAATCCCTAACTGACTAAAAAACTGCTTAGCCTAGCAAACCATGCCCTTGGTGCTTGCTTTAATCCATACAGAGACTTTTTAAGTTTGCAAACATAATCTGGATGATCCTTGTCTACAAAACCTGGAGGTTGCTTCATGTATATATCTTCTGTAATAGTACCATGTAATAATGCATTTTTGACATCCAATTGTCTAATCTGCCATCCTTTATATAATGTTAAAGAGAGCATTATTCTGATTGTAGTGGGTTTAATAACTGGTCTAAAAGTGTCAAGAAAATCAATGCCATAAATTTGAGTATTTCCTTGAGCCACTAACCTAGCTCTCCCTCTCTCAAATTTCCCATCAGCTTTTGTCTTAACTCTGAATAACCACTTACACCCTATTATATGCCAAGAGGGATCAGGCTTAACTAATTCAGTAAAGGTTGTAGGCAGGGCCGGCCCTGAGCACAAGCTGTCAAAGATCATCTTTGGGGCAACAAGGCCTAGGGGGCAGCAAAATTTGTGAGTCATCTTCATGGTAAGCATAGTCTGAGTCACTATTTCGAACAAAATTTGGTATATGTGTGTAAAGATGAAAGCAATGGAATTCGAACTCCCCCCATATAACACATATCTCGACCTTGTGAACCACTGTACCGTGACTTACTTTTTGAAACCGAAGAGTTCTAGACGACTTTATATGTTTATTGATGATTGGGGCAACATTTTTACGGATGCTTCAGGGCATCCAAATCTCAGGGCCGGACCCGGTTGTAGGAGCCATGAAATCATCAGCATTTTCATTGTCTTGAGTATCAGTAGTGGTTACTGTGTACAATTTTGGTTTGACAATACCATGCATAGATCTAGTAACCATTCTTCTTGTATCAGAATTAGACACAGAAGTTGGAGGAATAGGAATAGAGTCAGAAGAAGGTGATGTAGGTTCTGAAGGTTGAGTTGATGTTGAAGATTGAGTTATTGTAATTTCATAATTGGTATGAATGACAACAGAATGAGGGACTTGAGGAGAGGTGTTTGTAGAGGAATAAAGGCTAGAGTATATGGAAATTCATTTTCAACAAAGACAACATTTCTGGATACTACAATTTTGTTAGTAGTAGGATTCAGACATCTATAGCCTCTATGCATCATGCTATATCCTAAGAATATGCATTTGACAGACCTATTCTCTATCTTATGTGCAGTATAAGGTCTAAGACATGGATAACAAGAGCATCCAAAGACCTTTAGAAAGTTGTAATCAGGAGACACAGAGAATAACACTTCTAAAGGAGATTTAAGTTGAAGTGCTGAGGTAGGCAGTCTATTGATCAAGAAATTAGAAGTTTCAAAAGCATAAGACCAATATGTTAAAGGTAAGGAAGCATGATTCAGTAAAGCAACACCAGTATCCACTACATGTCTATGTTTTCTTTCAGCCTTACCATTTTGCTCATGATAGTGAGGACAAGACACTCTATGACCAACTCCAATACTTTCAAGATAAGTTGAGACATTTATGTATTCACCTCCCCAATCTGATTGCAAGTACTTTATCTTTCTGTTAAAAAGATTCTCAACCAGCTTTTGAAAATTGATGAATGTAGGAAAGACTTATGACTTATATGCTAGAGGAAACAGCCATGTAAATCTGCTATAGGAGTCAATGAAAGTAACATAATACCTGAAACCATTTACAGAACACACTGGAGATACCCACACATCTGAGTGTATTAAATCTAAAGGACCATGAACATCAGTGTGTGAGGGAAAATAAGGTAAAGCATGAGACTTTGACACAAGACAATCATGACATGTTGTTGGTTGTAAGTGAGCAGAAATTGAAGTATCCACAGCTGAGAGAATATGCTTCAATGTCTTGTAAGCATGTCCTAGTCTACAATGCCAATCAGGATTATTTGATGCTATAAAAGCTTGTTTGAAGCTATCTGAATAAAAATGCAGATCATATAAGCCATTCTTAACTCCCCCTCTAAGCAATTCTTTATGTGTGTCTTCATCCTTTATGGAAAAGTGATATGCATGAAGCTCAAAATAGCAGTTATTCTCCCTTGTAAATTGCAATATGGATACTAAGTTCTTTGTAATTGCAGGCACATGTAGGACACTTTACAGTTTAAATGTAGCAGAATCAGAACTAAAAGTAGTAGAGCCAATATTTGCAATAGACAAACCTGAGCCATTGCCAACTCTGACTTGATCAGAACCATCATAAGGAGAGTGCAAATTCAGGTTTGCAAGATCTGAAGTAATGTGATGAGTTGCTCCAGAGTCAGAAATCCAGCTACTAGAAGAAGAACTTGTTGATGTGCCATTATTGTATACAACATAAGCCTCAGGTTCTGGAAACCAACAATCATCATAACTATCTTCAAAATATTCTTCAGCATAAGTATGATGAGCTTGTACTGGTGGAGCCTACAAAATATATAATATCTATATCTGCGCTCTGTAGCAGCATGACCTGGTTTCTTGCAGAGTTGACATTCTATATAATAGTTGTATCTTGGTGATGATGGTGGGTAAAAATTGGAGTAATGAAATCTTCCACCATAATCAGAACGACCACCTTTATAACCATCTCTAGAACCATTTCTACCACCACGAAATCCACCTCTATTTGGAGCAGAATAATGTCGTCCACCATTGTAATCAGGGTAAAAACCTCTACCACCACTGTTATTCCATTCAGTAAATGGTGGTCTATATAAAGTGAAATTAGGACTTCTTGAGGTATCAACACCAGATCCAATAGACAAATTAGAGTGTGGATGAGTTACATTTGCAGAAGCAGATGATAGATCCGGATTTGTTTCACCATTAATACGAGATTCTTCAGACATTAGTAATCCAAGAAGATCAACACTAGAGATTTTATCAAGATTTTTAAGTACCTGAGTATTAACTGATGTTTTGAAAGAATTGTACTCAGATGGTAAACCATGAAGTACATGAAACACAAGATCTTCATCAGAAACCACACGATTGATTTGAGCCAATTGATGTGTAATAGATCTGGCCTTATTGAAATAAGCTTGCATAGATTCAGGACCTTTCTTCAAATTTTGTAAATTTGTCTTCAATTGCATTAATCTGGAACGTGTAGATGCATTATAATCTCTCTCAAGTGTTTTCCATACATCATAAGATGATTTACAACCAAGAACTTGAACATTACATTCTTCAGATAACGCACCTAATAGCCAAGAAAGAATAGCTTGATCCTGATTTAACCAAGCAATGAAGTGAGGATTAGGTACATACTCTGAATTATTCTCATGCAACTCAGTATCAGTAGATGATTCATCAGTAAGTACTCTAGTCTGTAGATTTGGATTTTTGATCAATTTCGGTGGTGCTTGAAACGAGCCATCAACAAATCTGAATAAATTGTAACTACGGAGCAGCGGCTTGATTTGTGAAGTCCAGATTGAATAATTTGTCGCTGTGAGCTTCGAAGGAGCTTTGAATTAAGAGGAATATGAATAAGAACCTCAGTAGAAGAAGAAGAGGCCATTACAGAAGTAGATCTGAAACAATAAACAGGTGGAGCTTCGAAAATCAGAGAGAAGAAGCTCCCTCTGATACCATGTTGAGAAAGGAATTTAGGTTTTCATTGATTGATTTTGTTTTACAACTATTTTGATTTCTGTTTTTCCACACCAACCACAAACGATTACAGACACACTATGTAAAGCGACACAAACAGTAAATGCAAACGGTAAAAATAACAGACAAAAGTTAACTGACAGACTGTAAAAGACTGGAAGTTTACACTTCTGTTACACTCTGTCTAACAATAAAAATAAATTTCGAAAAATCCATCTTCATCAGACCCAGAAGAAGAAGCTCTCCTAATGATCAGATGACGTTGTGTGTTGAAGTTTTGACCCTTTAATTTCAGTGAAATGATAGAGTTTCGGAATTTGGTTTTGCAGGAACTGAAGATGAACAGATGATTTTGTATAATTCCTTGGGATTTTGTAGTTCTAGCAGATGAAAAATGAAATGAAATCCCATAATAGTTTCTCCTCAACAGAGTTCTTTTCAGTAGGGGCCCAAGCCCGTTTACTTTAGGTACTAGGATCTAGATGTTGATGCTCATAAGCCCAAAAGAGCTAAGTTTCATATATCTCTGGTTATCAGCGAGACACTGTATTGCCATTTTGGGAGGTTGATTACAGAGACCTCGAGGGCAGTTAAACTGAACGCTCGACATTTGATGTAGTTTGCAAGTGTGCCTGGTAAACAGGCGTTGTTCGAATTTGCGTTCGGCACACCCTGCCTGTGGCCAAACGTTATTTGAAAGTGAGTCCCCAAAGATATGTAATGATGGCCTAATGCACATTCAATGTGCCACCGGACATATTTGACAAATCCTGAATTGGACGCCAATTTTTTTCAACAAATAGTCTTCAAGTCTTGATTGCTGCGTTCAAACTTTTTTTTTGTCTGCAGCTGCAAGCTGATATCCGCCCTACACTTGGATATTTTTGAAGTAGGAACGGATTAAGACTATGACAGCGACCTGAGTTCGAAACTTATCTGCATTGAGGTGGGGGATTTTTCTTTATTTCTTAGTCCAACTTTCAATATACCTTCCAAATTCAAAGAAGAAAAAAAATTAAAAGACTGGACAGCTGAAAGGAGAAATTTGATGTAATGGACCTGGCCGCAAGCGGCCAGGTCCTAGTGGACGGTTAAAAGTAGGATTTTATCTAAAACCCAGAGTACACGTCATCCCTAGAAAAAAGACGCGTGTACCCTTTCAGTTTTAAAACCGCTCTTTCTTTCACCTTGTTTTCTTCGCAGACAGCAACGTTCTTCTTCTCCGCCATTAACACTTCGTTGTTTTCATCGCCAGCCACCAACGTACTTCTTCTCCTCCACAAAACCACCACAATCTCCATACCCATCTCCTCCACCACCACAACAACAGCAACAAACCAACCACCAACAACAGCAACAAACCAACCACCAACAACAGCAACAAACCAATAGCAGCAGCAACCACCAACAACTCCACCACCACCACACACAGACACAGAAACTAACACCACCAACAACAGCGTAACCACCACCACAACAGCGTAACCACCAACAATGAGTCCAAAAACTAGTAAGAACCCTAACCCTAGAATTGATTTTTGATTTAATTTCAATTTTTATAGGTTTTGGATTTGGTTTGGGTTTATTTTAATTTCAATTTTTATAGGGTTTGGATTTCTGTTGTTGTCCTGTTGATGAAATTTACAGGGTTTGTATGAAAATTGATTTGGGTTTAGTTGAATTTCAGTTTTAGGTTCTGATTTCATAATAAGTTTGTGTAATTTTTCTAATTCATAAAGTTTCTTTCTGATTCATAATAAGGTTTTATAAGTTTGATAATTAAACCTGGGTACAAATGCATATTAGGTGTTCAGAAAATTGTTAATTAAACTGTTGTTTAAGAAATTGTTGTATCAGAAAAACCTGGATTCAACTGTGTTTGATTTTGTGTTTGATTTTGTGTTTCTATTGTTTAAACCTGGGTATAACTGGTTTGATTAACTGTAATTTGATTATGAATGTGCTATTTCTGTATGGTTTAAACCTGGGTATAACTGGTTTGATTAACTGATTGTTATCAACTATTTATGATTTTCATAGGAAGTGCAACAAAAAAAGGTAAAGCTGTAGATGAAGGAGGCGGAAGCAAACCACCACCTAAAGGTGGTAAAAAGGTAAGAAAAGAACTGTTGCAAAGAATGCTAGCAAGTATGGAGGAAAACCAAGCAGAAGCAAAGAAGGAAGTGTTCAGGACCTTCCGGTCGGGCTTGGGACTAACCATCGACTTGCTTGTTGATTTAACGATCCGTCCTTCAGCCCTCGCTCTGTTACATTCAACTGCATTTGGAAATTTTGTTAAAGCTCTTGAGAACACGACTAGGCTGTATGATAATAGGGCTGAAGTTAACAAGGCTCCAAAGGTGTTGTACAGACTAATCTCAAACTACAAAGAAGATTCGAAGAGATTTCTGATGGGTGGACAGTTGTTGAAGTCGGATCCAAACTGCCTTGCCCTTGTTTTCTCTATTAGGAGATTAGTGATGACCACGGAAGATTTGGAGAAATATTCGCCAAAGGATGACCGTGACTTAAGTGAGTCTGAGTTCTACACTACATATTTCCCTCTATTTGATGAAAACGGAAAGAAGAAAAGCAAAGTGAAGCTTCTGAAAAGCGACATTGAGAAAGGGATTAGACGAACTGCCAATGTAGAAGGAAAAGAACTGGACTTCGTCAGATTGATGATTTTGTTTATGTTGTGCACAATCTTCTTACCAACCATCAATGCGTCGTACGTGCACATAAAGTATCTCTACTGTGTCTAATCACTAGAAGCTATTAACAAGGTATCATGGCCTGACTTGATCCATGATAACCTTATGAAAAGCGTGAGTTCAACGTATAAGACACCCTACAGCGTGGCTGGGTGTACTTTGTACCTTCTGGTGAGTTCCTGATCTAATCCTTGCAACAAAATTGATTTCGCAAAACATGATTCATGTCTGACGTAAGAGATCAAATGTTTCTCTTTGTTGTAGTATTTACTACTTGAACACATGGACATGGAGGGTGTTCAGAGGAAAGAAGGCAGCGAGAACTTGCCGAGATTTGCTCGATGGAATCTCCTAGATGGATCAGCTAATCTTGAAGCGAAGTTGGATACGCTTTCGGACAAGGAGGTGAACACATATCAACTCTGTTTTCTGTTAAAAATATCCTAAAATTATAACCACATATACCCAGGTATAACCAGTTATACATGTGGACTCTTTTCGTGAAATAATCATAGCATCATAACCACTAATACCCAGGTATAACCAGTTATACACACACTTGTACCTGGGTTTTATCAGTTTTATTATTTACAACTTCTCGAAAAACATAAGTAATCTCCCCCTTACTCTGTTTAGCATATAAAAAAAAGCACTTATACCCAGGTACTGTCGGTGTTGAGCTGTTTTGTCAGCCACTAAGAGAAAAATGTGCCTTGTCGCAGGTTAAGCACGATTTGGTGATTCAATGGACAGAGGATGAGAAGAAGATGTTTGGTTACTTGGAAGAAGAAGTTTCTAGTGAGACTAAGTTGCGAATAGAACTGCAAGAAGCGAGCAAGAAGATTACAGCACTTGAAAATCAATTGCTTGCAAAGAACTTGCGCAACTCAGAGTTGGAGCGTGAACTAGCTGCGAAGGAGACAACCATTACAGAGTTGAGGAGAGACTTGGAAGCAGCGAGAGCGCAACAGCTGCCAAAAACACCGTCAGTAACTCCACTTGCACCAGCAGAATCTGACAATGCAACAGCAGCATCAACTCCACTCGATACAGCGGTAACACCACTCGACCAAGCAGCATCTCCACTTCCAGTGGTCATGTGCACACCACCACCTCCTCAGCCTAATCCTCCAGCAACTACACCGGATCCTTTTGACCTGAAGTTAACTCAAGAGATGAATAGGCCTGTCTCAGATGAGGAACGCAAGGCCGAAGAACCAACTGTAGCCGAAGAACCGCCTGTTGCAGAAAAACCACCTGTTGCAGAAGAACGCGTGGTGGAAGAACAACTAAGAGAGAACCCTGCACTTGCAAACCCAATAGAAGCCATCCCTTTAGATGTGTTACCACCATTGGATTCCATTGTGGTAGATGTGAAAGGAAGAGAAAGAAAAAGGAAAACAAATCAGGATTTTCTTACAACGTCCGGACAGAAGAGGCAAAAGGTTGAGGATGGTTTGAATAAGAAACTGAAAAAGCTTGATCGTAGGAATAATCTGTGGTACTCCTACAGTCAAGAAATAGGTGTCCACAAAGCCGAAATCGAGTTGATAAAAGAGTACTACAAAGATGCAACAGTAGGGTACGCTCTAACGAATTTGGTTGACTATGTATTCTGTTTTTCATTATAAAAAGTTGATATTTATGATTTGAATGAAATTGTTTTCAGTAAAGCCGTCTGGGCGTACAACGAAGATGGTCGCGCTTTTTCTTTGAAAGGATCAACCATTCAAGATTTGCTGCAATCTCGACCTGTCGGACTCCAAATTATCGAGTTCAAGGCTGTGAAATGGATGGAGAAAGACAGAGAGGAGGCAACTAGCTCAACTCGGTTTCAAAAGTCCCTCGTTCTCAGTTCGATTGCATGGGTGAGACTTCAAACTTTAATCAATCCTTTTAATACATGTCATAACATGCACTTGTACCCAGGAATAAGTGGGGTATTTGTTTTGTTTTACTTTCATGTATGCTGTTAAAGAGAATAAATCGATGCCAATGTGTTTTCAGACTACCGTCATACTGGGAGACGAACTCTTGGAAAGCCAAAATATAGATAATGCCATCAAGAACATTGAGATAAACAATTATGAACACCTGTTAATACCTTTGAGCCACACCTTGGATTATGAGGGGGGAAATCAACATGGAGATCACCATACATTGCTCCACTTTGACATGAAAGATCCAACTTGGACTCTCTACAATTCTCGCCAGGCGGATACCAAGACCAGCAGGCGTTGTTTAAGCGATGCTAAGCGCATGGCTGAAAGAGTGAACAAGGTTCTACTCCTCAAAAACTACAATGCAAGTGACCTAAAAAAATTCAAGATCAAAAAAGATTGTCCGCAGCAAGATGAAGAGTGAGTTTGTTTACTTAATACTGTGATTTTGTTTTTCATCTTTAATGACAGCGTAAACCTAAATGAAAATACTTGGTTTTGCAGGAATGCCTTTGCGGATTCTGGCATGTTCGTTATATACTACATGAACTGGGTGATGACCAATGGGCATACGTTCCCTACTAGCAGGGATGCTGTGATTCAGGAAATCAAGACGGAACGAGTGAACATTGTAGCTGAAATTCTAAAGGATAAAAGATGTTGCTGGAAGAATAAGTCGTAGTCTGTCTTTGTCGTCTTAATCTTTTGAAACACTATGTTTATGTTTCCTTTCTTACTAGTTTTTCAATCAAACAATTGTGGGTTGGTTTACATTTAAGTCTGTAAGAACCTTGTTTTAAGTTTTTCTTGTGGAACAAAATGTGGGTTGAACTCTACTATTAGTTGATATAAAATATGAAAAACTTATTCTTGTTAAATCAGTGTGTCTATTTAGACAGGGTATTTTTCCCCTGCTTGCAAGTGCAACAAAACCTGGGTATAAGTAGACCCTGGAAAATTTTCCCTGCTTGCAAGTGCAACAAAACCTGGGTATAAGTAGACCCTGGAAAATTTTCCCTGCTTGCAAGTGCAACAAAACCTGGGTATAAGTAGACCCTGGAAATTTTCCCCTGCTTGCAAGTGCAATAAAACCTGGGTATAAGTAGACCTGGTAAAGCATAAAGCCACACAAAGAAAAGAACATAAAAAAAAAAGTAAAAACACACTACCATAAATTTTTTTGTAATGTAT
>JAJJMA010242645.1:0-15091 GCA_023529015.1 Papaver nudicaule
AAGAACGAGGTCAAACAATGAATACTCAATTTGGGGATCCGTCGAAGCGAGGGAGACAAGAGGATAATGGCCGCTATGGAAACAAAAGCAAATTCGGAGATGGCAAGTACCACGACAATAGAAAACAATGATAACAGAGGAAACAACTCTCGAGGAGAGTTTGAAGGAAGCAGCAGCCATCAAGGACAAGGAAACAGAAAATTTGGGACTACCAAGCCAGGATTCCCTGCCTTTCACGATAGGAAACTCCCAAAGCTTTGCGTACCCATCGAGGATGCTCTTCGGACTATCGAGCAGTCCAAATTTGCAAGTGAAATAAGATACCCCAGAAGCAGGGGTAATCAGCCAAAGCACACAAAGAATTCAAGAGACTACTGTCAGTTTCACAAATTTTATGGACATACAACAGAAGATTGCGTTACGGCACAAGACCAAATTTATTTCTTCATAGCCAGGGAACAATTCAAACACCTCCTGGAGCTACCAAAGCCCCCTCCAAATCAGCCACAACCAAAGGAGGAGCCGAAGCATGAAGCTTACGCGATAACTATCGATAGAGACATTCCGAGATTTGGCGCCTGTAATTCCATCGTTCACACAAAGGGCCTCGAGGGGATCCAAATAGGTCGAATCCATAAGAGGGATTTCGAGGGAAAGGAAATACTTAGCGTAGTCACAAAGAATCATCTAGAAGAATGGCAAAAGCAACCCGTATTCTTTTCTGCAGCAGACATCCCCAACGAGGGAAGATCACACAACGACCCTTTGGTCATCACCCTCCAAATGGGAAAAATAGCGATGCCAAGAATACTCGTGGACCCAGGGAGTTCCGTCGATATACTTTTTGGACAAACATATGATAAGATGAAGGGAAAGAAAGCTGCTTTGGTGCCCTCATCGTATAATATATTCGGATTTAATGGAAAACCATCGACACCTCGGGGGGAGCTAATGTTAACAATTCATGCCGGCAAACAAAAGCAGCCAACATTATTTTGTGTTGTGGACATAGACTCTCCCTATAACGCTATCGTGGGAAGGCCATGGTTGCACGGCATCATGGGAGTAGCCTCAACTTTGCATCAAAAGATCAGGTTTCCATCTCCACGGGGAATCGCGGAAATACCAGGCGACCCCTCTGAAGCTCGTACCTGCAATGAAATAGACATTCAGGCCAAAGAAGGTAGCAAAGAATGCTCGGGGCAAACTAAGATACCAAGAATCACAGATGAAAGCATAGAGAAATTCATAGCTGAGACAGAAGCAGGAATGGCAAGCATCAGGCCAGGCAACAGCAAAAAGGACAAACGTCCCGACAATAGAGAACAATTCCTCGTGGTAGCAGGTTGCCTCCAGACCCCGAATGAACAAGTGGGCGAGCCTAGCGAAGGCAGGAATATTCAACAAGAACCTTTCTGAGCAGGGCCATTCGTCATAGAAAAGCAACTTGGGAACAACACGTATAGCTTAATCAACCCTGAAGGCCAGAAGTTAAAAACCCCAGTGGAGGGGAAGCATCTGAAACACCTCGTCTACAAAAGCAACTTTATGTAAGCAGCGCTCGTAGAAAGATTGAATAAATAAAAATCGCACCCTTTGATGCAACTTCTCCCGAAATCAAACTCCAGATCCTGCCAGGACGGGTAAAAAAAATCCCACCTGGCTAGGCATAATTGCAAAGGCTTTAACGCCACAAATAAACTGGCCATGACGCCATATCTCCCCTAGTGCCTCATCGCAAAATAAAAAGGTTGTAACGCCAAGGCAAAAAACGCCAACAATAAAAAGGCTGTAACGCCGAGGCAAAAAACGCCAACAATAAAAAGGCTGTAACGCCGAGGCAAAAAACGCCAAATAAACAAAAAGACCTCGAATAACAGGCACAAAGCTGATGACCATATAAATCGTAAGGGCCCTACGAGTTATATAGCACAGTCCTCTACCCACAAGACACCCCGTTAGCGGTGGACGCCTTGAATCACGGCTATATAAGCCGATGATACATTCGCGCCCACTACCAAACGACCATGAGGACCTCACTCTCTGAGGCGTCGAGGGGACAATAAATGGGATTAACATCTACCTATAGAGGAAGATGGAACCCTGAGGCAGCTAATTAGCTTGCATTTACGAAAAATGACAAGTGAGTTATGCAGCCAAGGGACCTCCTCCAAATAAAAAACAGCCTTGAGGAGGGGCATAAAAGGAAAAATAAACGAGCGAATCCTTTATATATAAACAAAAGGAAAGCGACAACAAAAAATATGTGTATAAACAAATGATTCGGAGGAACACAACCAAAAGAGGAAAAAGTAAAATTGCAACTAAGAATTTGAAAAAACCTTTGTTAGGCACGAAGGGAGGCGTCATCAAAAATCCCCATTTCCTCCATAAGACCTTTGTCAACTCGGATATTACCTTCGTGCGTCCGACATCCAAAGTGGTCTGACCTCGGAGGGGTAATTTCCTCACTTTCCTCTTCGCTGTATTCCTGAGCAGGCTCTTGAAATAAGTAATGATTCCCCTTCTCAAAGATAGTACCTGGGGCTCGGCCAGTACGCCCATCAGCTTCTTCCTCAATTTCCTTCTCACTTTCCTCTTCGCTATATTCCAAAGCATGCTCTTGAAATAAGTAATGATTTTCCTTCTCAAAGACAATACCAAGGGCTCGGCCAGCACACTCCTTAGTGGAACCCTCATAACTTCGGGAAACATTATCCACCATACTGACAGTCTTCCCCCCAGCACCATGCGCAAGATCATTTTTTGAACCGTCGGTACCTTATCTAGGACCCTCCTCGGGACCATGCTCGGATCCACCTGGACCATCATGAACACCCTCGGCATCACCGCCAGGACTCCCCGAATTTCCGCCTTTGGAGTCATCATCATCATCATCGTCGTCATCATCACCAAGACCATTCAGAAACTTTTCTAGCAAACCTCTTTTACGAAGCTCATCTCTAGCTAAGGCTACATATACCTCCTGAGGGAGTAAATACTTATCACCAGGAAGTATGGCATCTGAATCACGCGCACCAATAGGGCCATAAGTAGGAGGCTCAATGCCAATGGTCATAAAAAGAGAACGACCATGCTTTCGGCAGGCCATACTAGTAGCAAAGGCAGTAGTTAGAGCAGATCGAGAAAGAAGCTCTTCGACAGCATGACCGTGTCTTAGCTGATGATGCACGAGGGCAAAACCAGTCACCATGTTCCTTACGCTCGCCTGACATTTAAGACAAAATTTTCGTTCTTCGGGCAGCTGCTCAGCGCACTTCGTCACCTCTTCCGAGCGGCGCTTGCGTTCAAGATCAAGTTCTTGAGAAAATCTGTTCATATCGGCAGAACGACGCTGACGTTCTTCGGACAGTTCTCGGGTCAGTTGTTTAACCTTGTTTTCAGCCTCCAACTTCCGTTCGGACTCATTCACCAGCTGATTTGAGGCATCGTCCCTTGCCGCCACAGCATCAGCAACCTGCTTCTTCAAATTAGCTTTGATACCTATAAAACATAAAAACGAAAAACATCAGAACGATGGGACGATCAAATTCACTCAGGGATATGACAGAAGCAGAACAAAAGAAAAGCTGGGTTAGCTCCCTACTTTCTTTAAATATCATATATTCTGAAACCTCATGTTGATTAGAGAAGTGAGGCACATAGGCATTCTTCCTAACATCTTCGGAAGTAATGGCCCCACTCTTAGCTAGTTCTATCCGATACTCATCAATGAGACGAGCAAAATAGTCTTTCGACTTCTTAGCTGCAGCAAGTTCCAGACATATATCACTACAACTCCTTTCCAGAGTACCATTCTTCGTAACCAAATCATCATTGACATTCTTCAGCGCGGCCATTTGAACCTTCAAAATTTTGATATTCCCCTCTAACCTTTCAATAAAAACCCTCCCAGAAGTACTGATTGACCTCTCCGAGCGAGCTTCATCTCGCTCTCGTGTCAAACGATCCACATCCAGTTGGAAAAAATGATTCTCCCGGGCCAGGGCCGCATTCTTATTTATCGCCTCCTCGAGAAGGCGCTCGGCTTGGTCCCCTCTTTTTCTCTCTTTAGCAAAAAGACCTTCGGCTTCTTGTCTTTTCATCCTATAATAAGCCACATCTTCTAAAGCTTTGTTCCTCTCTTCCAAAAGCCTACCACTATCACTTCGATAACTCCCGCTGCCCAAGGCACTATAAGACGCTTGTCGACCCTCCCGAAGTCGGTCAAGAGCCAATCTAGCCTCTTGGAGTTTTTTCTTGCTCTCTTCCAGCTCGCCTTTTAAGCAAGCAGCAAGTTTGTTCTTAGCACAACGCTGCAAAAACAGATATGTACATAAAGGACAAAAGATAAAAAGACTCACATATTGAATTCTTTTTCGCAAAAGCACTGCGAACTTTCTCTTGAGCCAGATCATCTTGCATCCGGTAAAACTCTCGTTCAAAATATTCAGCCTCGCCAGCTTGATCGAAGTTATGAGCCAAAATGCCAGAGGCATGATAGTCACCCTGACAAAAAAGATTGTAGATAAACAGTTAACACAAAGCCCCGGCAACATCAAGGTACAGGCAAAGAGCACGAAAACACAACTCACCGCTTGAAGAATAGCCAAGCTCTCCTCATAGGACCAGGGTGGACGACGAAGGTCATAATCGGCCCTGGGTCAGTCACCTCCAAAGATATCACCTAACTTCCTACAAAAATCAGGATCTAAAGGACGTCCCAAGGGATTCGTAGCATATGCTTCAAAGCGAGTTGAAACCTCAACAGTAAAATCACCAGGATTATGGTTTTCAAAAAGGACTTCTTTAAACCTGTCTGAAGTATATGATTGCCTATATTTACTAGCGTAACTCGGAGCAGGCGGAAACTTCGAACTTTGCGGAAAGCTGGCAACAAGTTCTTTGGAAGAATCCATCTCAACAAGTGAGCCATCCCTTCGGGGAACAAGAAGGTCCACAGGAGTGACAATTCTTTTCGACGAAAGAATAGAAGGTTCGGTAGCAGCAGTTGTGGAAACTACCATCGCTGAGGCAGAGGCACCGATGGTAGTGCTCGGCATAGAAGAATTTGTAAGTACAATGTCCGAAGCAGCACCAGTGGCAGCAGCCATATGACCTACTATAACTGAGGCAGAGGCACCGATGGTGGTAACCGGCAAAGCAACGAAGGGGTTAACGACACCCACTTCTTTGATAACCGTTTCAGCTGTCTTCGGTGCTGATACCTCCTTGCCAGCACTCGACTCCATCAGGGGTCTCGTGGCAGCCCGACGGCGTTTGGGAAGAACTCCCCTAAGAATCTTCTGAAAAACAGAATTTTTCAGCGGCTACGGAACTTCCGAATTTCCCCCATACTCAAAATCCATCAGATCATTGCTCAGGTTTATGACACCCAAAGACTTTCTGTACAGATAAGGACCCGTCTTTCTCAGGAAACAAATAGAGGCAAGTATGAATACTCTAAGAAGAGAGCATAGGAAAGTATTTGTTACCTGCTGCATAGTCTCCTCATCTGTTCGGGAACGCTTTAAGATGCCCGAAGGCTCCATGGAAATACCCTTACCTTTCCCCGAAGATGAGCGAGATAACCCTCTATCTTCATCTGGAAAAGTGAATTGTGAACAAATGATGAGTCCGAAACTCATGCCCTGCATCAAACTCGGTCCGAGGGAAGAACCGGCCAGAGTCCTTCCAACCTCGGAGCACGGGACCTTCAAGAAGTATAGGTTCCGAATACCAGTTTTCATCCATGGAGTAGTCCAGGGACCCAGGGATGATATTTTCGCTACCTTCCACAGACCGAAAGCTGACCCCCCAAGGAGCAAATTCGTTGTCTAGGGTTAAAAAGGGTTCGTAATGCTTAAAGAAATTCTCTGCAGTAAAATATAACTTCGCCGTAGATCCGGCAGGAAAATTATTTTCGGAGCGAAGAACCCACTGATTGATGAGGTAAATAGAGCTGCAAGTAAGCTGCATCACCCCTCGAGGCTTAGGAAGAGAGCAAAGAATACGAATAAACAAAGGATTTGAAGGCTTGTAAATGGGAGGAAGTAGCCCTGCAGACATTTGATGGAATGTCACCAAGAGCTTGTTCTCACCACATTGATACTCCTCAACTAGCTCTGGAATCAATCTAGAAGAACTAATGGCTTCAATCTGAAAGCCCTCTTCTTTGAAGTCCATACCTTTCATCTTTAGAACAAGGGCATCAACCTTAGAAAAAGACGACATAGAAAGAAAAAACACAGAAAGGGAAGACTGATACCGTCGGCGACCGGAAGTTGCAGAGGCAATATGGATCAGAGGACAGGAAGGTGAGGAGAGTTCAAAAAGAATCGACTTTATGAAACAATAAGAGGAATAAAACAAAGGGTCATGAAGGAAAGCGCGGATAGAGCGCCTGATATGAAGTTACGAATTGGGAGGTTTCACGGAAAGAAAGCGCCGGCGCCAAGGAAGACGGATACGAAGGGGCTAAAGTATTTTTAGAGGGAGAACCAAAACTTAAATAGTGAAAGAGGAACCGGCGTTGCCGGTCAGAAGGTAAAAAGCCGCGAAATCCTCGAGTATAGGAAGAACGTGTCGAAAAAACTCACACCTGACAAGTAGTGGGGGTACATGGTAAGGAAAAGGTGGCAAAAAGGGAATTTCCTCTCCTCGCATCTTCGATACAAGGAAAGGAAAGAGGCAAATTATGGAGGGTAAAACCCCTCGGGACACGTGTCAGAGATCCAAGAAGCAAGATTGCGCCAAAGGAAGTAGCAGCGAAGCCTCGGGGCTAAACCAAAGAAAGGTGAGACCGAGGACACCGAGCGAAGAATCAGAAGAAAGGGATTCGGGCCTTGTCCCAAATGACCGAAGCCACAGAACCATCTTCGGAGTACCGCCGAAGGAACCGCCTTACTCGACAAGGACTGACACCACCACGATTGAGTCCCTTGTCTTATTAGTTGTAAACCACCCAAGCTCGGCCTATATATGGCTGTTTTTACCTGGAAAATGCACCGTCTCTGGGTACTTTCGTAGTGTTCGAGATCAAAGTCGAACAAGACGAGCCTAAACCAAGTCAATGGTCGTTCACGTCTTGCTTCGGTCACAGAGAGGATAGAGGTTGGTCTAGGGAGGGAAACATCGATGAAACTTGAGATCAGGTTGAAGATGTGTTTTGGGTGTAAGAGTTCAAGATTTCCGTCGTGAAGGTGACTGGAAATCTCTAAGGCTCGAAGTGTGTTGGTTGCTCAGACGTGTTTACTCTGAGGCTCTGGTTCATTCAGGTGTTCTGAATGTCTGGTTGTTTCTGGAAAGATGTTCTTCTTGCCTTGGAAGATATAGGAGGCCTCTATTTATAATTTTGAACTCACCCTGATCTCTCGACAGAGAAGGTGGAAGTCGTGGAGGAGTGGAGGACATGGGTTGGTTTCCGTAACTGCCTGAGTTGTGTAGAACATGTCCACTCGCGCCATCTTCTCGTAACTGTCTACTATCTCTATCAGTTTTTTTCAACTGTCGTAGACTGCCAGACCAATACCCCTAAAGTTATCCCCCCGTGTGATGTTTTGATGTCTCGAGTGATACGCAGACGTTGCGTAGTTGAGTTGAGTTGAGCAGAGTCGTATGACTAATTGTCATGACCAACGTGGTGCCTCCAAAGCGCTTTAGCGCTAACATGTTATTATGGCGCCATGACTCATGGCGCCACGGCCTTGGCCTTTGGCCAAAGCTATTTTGTAAAGCGCTTTAGCGCTTGTTCATGGCGCCACGGCCTTGGCCTCTGGCCAAGGTCAACTCGTTGTGGCGCCATGGTTCATGGCGCCAAGGCTATACTTGTAAAGCGCTTTAGCGCTAGCCTTGTCATGGCTCATGGTTCGTGGTGCCATGCTATGTAGCGTTATGACTTTGGCATCTGGCCAAGGTCAACTTTGTTGTGTGCTGGCTATGTCTTGGTTATGATGTGTGTGTCTACACTACAACATACTTGAAGTCATGGCGTGTTTATCCATGGTGTGTTAGACCATCCTGAGTTTAGGATGAGGTCTGTTTAAGCATGTTTAGGCTGTTGTATGCTTCTCAGGGAGTTCTGGACAGGCCTAGAACTTCGATATTCCTAAGGTTTTCATTAAGACTCGAATGTTGAGTCGTATAAAGAGGAAATCCATGAGGATGCGTCTCTGTTAACTCTTCACCATGTACCATATAGTGATCTGGTTCTGATGCCGAGGAATTCGAGGCGATGTCGACATGATGCAGATTAATGGGTTTAATGTGTTGGTGAGATTATCAATACTGCACTATGATATCATCCTCTCCACCGGGGGTTATAAGAGAGAACTCATAGAGAGTTTATTCGGCTCGTAGAACGGGTTGCATTCTGAGCTATGGAGATGTGCCTGAATAGGCAATTGCCTCTAGGTTAGGCCTATTTAGAGAGTGTTTTTTACAATCTTGCCCCTCTCTCATTTTTCACCATCTACAGAAAGTCCCCTGGTTAGTGTGGAACAATAATGTTTCATACTAAGCACTCAGATGGTGATAGCAATCCTTTTTTATAGGGATTCACAAGGGACCTAGTCTTAGTGTTAATGACCTTGAAAACCAACAGCAAGTTTATGCGTAAAAGTTTTTTTTTATTGCATGTACACGTGACCGTGGATGAGGGAGTGGCCATGGCACTATGGCCATGGCGCCATGGGAAGTGGCGCGGACAGCCGTGGCGCCATGACTGCCGCGCCTCTCTCTCTTTTCTTTTCTTTTTTTTTTCCGCGGCGCCATTGTGGCGCCGCAACTAGGAACTGCCAGCCCTAGGGCTGGCGTGATGTTATTATGGGGCCTTGGGCTTCCATCCTTCTTTTAGAGTTCCACTGGTATTAGGACTCTTAAAGGTTATGTATATATATGCATGCCTAGGTTAAGTTTTCAACAAATAAGGAAAGTCATAGATAGGTTTTCCAGAGCAATATTTTTTTCTTCTCTCGTTTTTCTTTTTTTAGGTCGCTCATCCTTTCTCTTCTTTTTTTTTTGATCTTGCTCACTATGTCGTCAAGCGAAACTACAACGCGGAGCAACAAGGTAAACTAGGGTTTTAAGTGACCTAGGTTTTTTTTTTTTTCTGAAACCCGTGCACATATATATATATATGTATGTAGGACGGGATTAGGTCAGTAGCGCCACACTTTGTGGCGCCATGGGTTTCAGACAACCTCGGCTTTTGGCCGAGGTCAAGTTGGTAGCGCCATGAATATGGCGCCACAGCCACTCGTGTAAATATTTTTTTTAAATAAATAAATAAACTTTTTTTTTACGTTGCATGTATGTGTATATACAAGTCTATATATGTGTTCCCCTTGAGGGAGAAGCAAGTTAATGGCGCCACAAGTCGTGCCGCCGCATTCTTGGGCGACTAGGGCCAATTTGGTGGCGCCATGTATATAGCGCCACTCATACTCATGTATAATGAGAGATTTTTGTTGTGTATGTACTCTGATAAGTGTGCATGCATAGTTAATCATGTTATTAGAGAATATAAGTGCGAGTGACTTACTCGGGAATGTTTGTGTGTCGCAGAGGAAGCGTAACGGTGCTCGAAAGTCGGCCTCTAGTCACCACTCTGTCCGTGATGCTGCTGCTAGGACCCCCAAATGTACTGATGGTTTTTCATATGTTCCTGTTGTTAGGAACCCGACCGTCTTTGTTGGTCGTGGAGACTTTTCTGCCTGCTTCATCCCAAGGCAATGAGACTTCGATGATTCTCTGAAGGTGATGCCGTCGGTGACAATCAGGTTTTGCATAGAATCCAAGGCGCTCGATGGTGCGCTTGTTGACTTCAGAGTTCCTCAATTCCCCGTGCCACTATGTGGTGCTTGGTATGACTTCATGTTGACTAACGAGAAGGTTAGGCCAATTCTGGAGCGATCAGGAGTTTTCTATGCGGTGAAGGCAATTAGGAACTTGAGGATATACAAGGATTCTGGTGCCATTGTTACTTTCCTTCTTCGCTGGTGCAGGGCAACAGAGACTTTCGTGACGAGTTGGGGCGAGTTCACCATTTCTTTAGAGGTGGTGGCTGCTTTATACCATCTTCCAATGTTAGGGAACCTCCCAGACAACTATTCTCCAGCTCAGAGCGCAATTATCGAGGTTTTGACCAGGAAGATCCGAGAACTGCAGGTACCCAAAGCTTACTCGAGCGAAAATTACATAGAGTGGACTGACCATTGGTATGTGGGTGGCGCAAGTCCCAATGGAGGCGTTCCCGAGAGCACCCTTTGTATTGCCGCGTTCCTGGTACTCTGGTTGTCTAAGGATATTTTTGCTGATACCCCTCTTGGTACCTTGAAGCCTCATGTCGTCCCCCTCGCTGTTCTCCTAGCTCACGGTCGGAGCCTGCCCATTGGCAGCTTGTTTCTTGGTTCTCAGTATGCCCAGTTCGATAGGGTTAGTACCTACGTAAACCCCTCATTTGTCCAGGCGATCTTGTGGGAGATTTTCACACCTCATAGACCCAGAAAGGGGCCTTCTTTGGGTAAGGCACTAAAGGGGAGCCCTCGAATCTTGCAGTGGAATAGAAAGTTGCCCATTCCTTCCCCGGAGTTAGGGGACTTGTTAGATGATGAGAGGAATGTCAACTTTCGCCCGTGGTATACTAATTCTTCATCTGATATCGTACAACCCATAACTTTCACAGAGGATCCTGGTGTTGAGTTACAATCGGGATCCCGAGAGTTGAGTGGTCTTACTATGGGGCAGGCCATCTTCATCAACAGCAGCACTCCTGGTTATATCCCTGGTTACTTTCACGGGGAAGAGGTGGTAATGCCTTACAATGTTGATCGAGCGGCGAGAGTGACGGGTTTTGATCAAGATGTTCCCAAGAGATTACTTCTCGCGCCTTCTGTGGTTGAATTGCGGTCTTCGCTCGACGTATCACTATATCTCGGTCGTCGTTCCCCCTTCGTCTTCCGTTACAGACCAACGAGGGTGACTCCTGAGTATCACGAGTTTTAGAATGGTACTCTCAAAGTCCTTCATAGCTTCGTCAGCGGGGGAGGTCAAGGTGCTCATGTTGCTCCCGTCCAGGTATGGTGGTTCAACTGTAATTCCTTCTTGGCTGCGAGATGTTTTTTTTTTTACCCTTCGTTATTCTTCTACAGGTGCGCTCTGCCCCGAGTCCCCAGTCGGGCGGCATGGTCTCGGTTCGAGGCGCCAGGAGGAATCGACCTCGGATGAGAATGCCCAGGGGGTTCGTCTCCCGAATAGGAGTAGATGAATCTCCTAGCGAGTATGAGGACGTCGACGTGACGGTAGTGGACCTTCTACCGAGATTGTTTTCTTTCCTGTTAATGTTTAGCCGAGTTCTCATTCTTGTGTTGTCTTCTTGTAGACGGATCACCTAGGAGACAACGAACCAGTGGGATCTTTGAATGTGGGTGATGAAAATTGAGAGATAGTTGATACGTCCAATGCTTCATCACCTCCTCGTGAGTAGTCGAGCCCTGCCATGGTAAGGGATTCGCGTTCTATGCTTTTGACCATTTCTTCTTTATCTCTGGACTAGTGGTAGCTCCTGTCTTTCACGGTTACTGACTTCTTCTTTTCTTTAGTCCATGAAAGGGAGCAATGAGTTCATGCGTGCCGAGACGGTGATAACCGGTGGTGTCGACGATTCCCAAGTAGATTCTCTTGTTACTGTGGACGTGCCCGTGGACGAAAGTGTTGGCGAAGAAGCTGTAGAGGATGGTGATACCGAGGAGATCGATAATTCTGACTCCGAAGATACTGCTGACGCTGAGATGAGAGCCAGAGAGACTAGGCTGAACACGCTTTATCCGACTCGAGGTGTCTCGTACCCCCTTTTGAGCAGAGCTAGACCCCACCAAGTGGCTATAGGCGGTTTCGTCGTTTCCCGAGAGTACGAGGACATGTATACACGTATCTGGAAGGAGTTTGGGCACATCGTTAGGGAGGATGCAAACCGTGTCGTGGCAGAAGGATTCGTCGGATTTCTGTTTGAGAGAATTGCCGAGATGCGGGAAAATTCCATGCGCGGGGTAGAATAAGAGACGTTGCAGGATTGGGGGGATGCTATAGCGGCTGCTGAGTCTGAGTCCTTCAACGTAACTTGGCTCTGGGAGAGGTTTGAGAAGCGGAAGCAGGCTAAGGTTCAGGCTGATAGTATTACCGATGAGGTTCTTGCCGCAAAGGAGAGGGAGGTTGCTGAATTGGAGGCTAGGCTCGTGAAGGAGCGGGAGTTTTTTTCCAACATGAGAGATTCTTATGAAAAGGCTAAGGATACTATGTTATTTGGTCTTTTCTGATTGTTTTTGTTTCTTGACTCGTGGTTTAGGAATATTTCTTTTTTTATTATTCGAAAGACAATGATAGAATGATTCTCATGTCTTGACTACGTACAACGGTTTTATGTTTCTTATAACTAAAGGTTTAATTGGGATATGCTTCAACCCGTCTTTTCTTGATTATCATTGTATCTTTGCATCCGTCTTTGAGCACAACCAGTTTGTAGTACCCATTCAGCGCAGACCTGATGACCATGTAGGGTCCTTCGGGCTTTCCCCTTCCTTGTCTGCCGGTCTTCATCACTAATTCTCCCACTTTGTAGTCTTTGTCGTCGGTTAATGGGGCCCTAGGGTCGTGGAGTTTTCGGTACAGGGGCGATTTTCGGGGGAGGCAGGTAGACCCGTTGTTGTTGGCTTCCCTGTCTCCTATGTCTAATTGTCTAAGCAGGACGCCGAGGGTTTCGTGAACAGGTGATGGGATTATCCATTTCTAAAATATCGAGTAGGGTGCATGATCCACTCATACCTTGCGATAAGTGCTCCGTCCGTCTTTTGCGGGGATGCGGAGCTTGGCGAGGCTCTTCCTTCCTCGTACAGGGATACCGTCGTTGCGTGGAGATCCTCTGGCTCAGTCGGTGCTCCGAGTGGGATCGCGGCTTCGTTAAGTAGACTCTGGTTGTCTTTGAACCAAGGGTGGCCGAGGACCATGTCGTGTTCTGAGTCTTGCGGGACCACATAGAGTTCGTACTCCGTTCGTACTCCGTTCACCTCTATTTGTAGAGTTGTTCGTCCACGAGTTGTCACCGTCCTTCCTTCGGGATCTTCCAACGTTTCTGGTGAACCGGTGACATCGTGTAGCGAGCCTCCCGAAGCTTCTACTGTCGTTGCAGAGTTGATGTTGATTTTCGCTCCTAGATCCAACAATGTGTTGGGGAATCCGACGTCGCGTATATATGCGGTAGTGAGTATTCCCCAACCTTGTCTAGCTAGTAGTCCCCAGTCATATCTTACCGAAGACCCACCTTGGGTTGGCAGGTGTGGATCTTCTTCCTCTCTGAATGGTAGTCGTCTTCCTGACACCACGTGGTTAAGTACCGTAAACATATCCCAACGTTTAGGTTTCGAGAAACATAGGATTTTGCTTAGTTGGTGCATCAGGTTCTCCACTCTCTGATTCACGGGTTCTTTGTGATCTGTGAGCGCTTGGACGTGTGGAAACTCCAGGTGTAGTCTGTAGGAACATGCCTTGGCCTTGACAATGCGTTCTACGAGGATTCGCCTGAAGCTGTTACACTGGACTGTGGCATGGCTGATCCTCCTGTGATAATGGCAGTAACGAGGGTGTTTCATCTCTCCGGCAGTGAGAGGCCTCGATACTTCAGGTAGTTCTATGAATTTGTCTCAGACCAAGGAGTCTAGCAGTTGCTCCATCTCCATTGCTGAGAGGTCGTTTGGCGGATCAATCCTTCCTCGTTGTTGCTGCGCGTCTTCTTCTGGTGTCACACCCCATGTCGCTGAGTCTGGTGTTTGGTGTTCAACGAGGCATTCTCCTGCTTTTCTTTTCTTTTCCTTATCTAGACTTCTACTGCCCTCTTCAGTAAGTCCTCCGTATTTCAGTAATTGAGTCCTCTCCCTCAGGGTGGGTATTATAGTGGTTGATCGTGCTGCTTCCTCCTGGAGTTCGGCAAGAGTCTGGAACTGGAGATCTTCTAAGAGAGCTCGGTAGATAGGAGCCATGGTACTAGTGCAGATCTCCACCAGCTGTGGTTCCGTTATGTCTGGGGTGCAGCAACCGAGGGCTTGTCCCTTAAACCTCTTTACGTAGTCGTCGGGGCATTCGCCGTCTCTTTGGCGCATTTTACTTAGATCAGATAAAGTTACCTTCCCAAAAAGGTATTCCTTGAAGAAGGCGTCCATTAATCCGTTCCAAGTGCTCGTGGTTCTTGGCGGGAGGTGAGTGTACCATTGGTAAGCCTCTCTAATAAGAGACTTCGGGAATTCGTTGAGTCTCAAGGTATGAATGTACCCGTATTCCCTCAGAGATCCTAGGAAATGTGAAACGTGTTCTCGTGCGTGACCGGTTCCGTCGTACCTGGGAAAGGAGAAGGTGGTGTGGACTTGAGAGTGTCCCAGGGTTGGTTGAGTGTCGGTCCTGTGGTGTGAAACCGGGGGTGACTCGTCCCTCATTCGCGCTATGATCCTTTCCACTGCTGGAACCTCAGGGGTGCTTGGCTCTCTCTGCAAGGGATTTGAGGTAGGCTGTAATCTCCATCAAGGCGGCCGTGATATTCATTTGTTGACTGGCGAGGGCGTCTTGTCGCCGGGCTATTTCCTCTATGGTTGGAGGCGTTGGTGAGTTCTCGCATCTTCTGCAGTTGGTATTGATTGGGTGGTTGTTATTTGGGTCTGTCTTTCTTGTAGAGCTTGAGGCGTTGAAGCGAGAATCAGGTTCTTCGGATCCCATCCCTAGTTCAGACATTCTAAAGGTGACCTTCTGAAATCGAGAGAATGATTCCCCCATTGTGGTTGCCAACTGTTTTTACCTGGAAAAACAGTGTCGTCTCTGGGTACTTGTCATGTACCCCATATAGGAGAGGGGTGCCCTTATCTATTATTATATATGTTTTTATTATTATTTGTACTTGGGCATTGTTTAGCCTATTTGTGGGTGTGGTTATCATTTGTATGGATAAGTTTGTCTGGCTTTATAAGCCCCAAGTCTGTAATGAGAAACCAATCCAATTTTAATCAAAATACAGAACATTTGTTCTTTTCGGGTTCTTTGCTCTTGTAGCTTA
>JAJJMA010242655.1:0-17101 GCA_023529015.1 Papaver nudicaule
TTATGCTTTTTCTAAGCTTTACCAGCTCCAGTAAGATGGCACTTGCCCCAAGGCTTCAATTATAAGGCTCCAAAAGGCTAGCACTTGCCCAAAAGTTTTCAATGCCAACTACACTAATAACCAATTGGATTGAAAAAAAGTAAATCAAACTCTATTTTGTTTGATCGGAAAAATCAAATTCCATTTATTAGGGATCAATTTTGATTTGGTCAATCAGGATTTGCAAGTACAGAAGATAGCTAGAGTAAGCGAAAGAGAAAGTGACTGGCTGGGGTAGATAGATTCAGATTCTACCCATCCCATATGTGATTAATAACAAAACTTGCTCTTAGTTTCATACAACACTTTTAAGAATATCATAAGCTTTCTAATGAACTGTTTTCTGTAGCCGATTATGAAAAATAAGCTTAAACATCGACAGTCTGAATGGTCAAGTCATGTATCCCTATGTCATGGTACAAACCATGTATGTATTGTAGCACTGGATGATCATCTGCACCCTTTCTCACCTGTTTAGAGTAATAACATGAGTTTGACCAGAAATATGGTATGTTCAACAAATTGCAGAACGCCAATGACATGTATCCCTAAAGAAAACCCAATAAATGCCTCCATAGAGCAATGTCAATCTTAATTCTGGAGATTGGTTCTGGGGTGAATGCCAAACAAGGGTTAAAAATATCTGGTGGAGAATTGGGCGAGATATAATAGGAGGGAAATAGCATTTTTGTAATATAAACTAAGATTTAGCCGCAAACTTATTCTCAGTACATTTACCTGTATGGAGAGTGACCCAACAACATGCCCTGGTACCAATTCCCAAAACCGAGCTTCAGAAACTTCAGAGACGTCCTCCAGGGCAGAAATCTGACCATAATTATATTTAATGGTATGATAATAAAGACAGTAGGTAACACAAAATGAGTAAAAGCTGATAACAGACTGGAAATGTAAATACCTGTCTGTGGCACTTGCTCAACGCTGAAGAAGGTATGTTTGGTGGTGCCATTTGAAGTAAAATACCACCAGTGGTTCTAAAGAGTGGCTGGACAAGCATAAACACAGTAACTGAAACTAGACCCAAGCACAGGACTTCAGCATTCTTAACCCTGAATATAAAATTAATAACAAGCTGTCAGCGAAATTCCAGCTCTAAAAGAAGATGGATAATTAAAAACTTATGGATTTAAAATCTACCCGAGTGTCAGTAGCCAAGATGCCAATATCAAACCTGCACTGGAAAGATAGGACAACAAACATAGTGGAATTATTTTAGAGAGAGTGCAATTTAATCTGACAGCTTTTGAAGTTAAGAACATACAAAATAAAGAAAGAAAAGTAGTGGATCTGACAAAATATATGGATGTATACCTGCGAATAGAATCTGCAAGAACATGCAAGCATATTGAATGGTAATTCGTATCTTCGGGTTTCCTGTATACTGGGATAACACGAATTGTCAGAAACCAGGGAGCAAAAAGATAATTAGGTGTATATACCCCAGAAATTTGAATCAATCACGCTGATAAAAATCACAGAGATCCCAACTACAAATCTAATTAGGTTGTTCTGCCTTCTTACTCAATCACGCACAAAGATTAACCATAAGCGCCATAACATACATAAGCATGCAATGTTACATCACGAGCAACAGCACCAAATATTACCAAAAGTGCAATAAACATGGAAAGTTCTACAACCCATTTAGAATGACCTTATCATGGGAAACAAAAATGGAAGCAACTTACCAAGATTAATACGTGCATAGCTCCGAAAGAACCAAACACCAAGTAGGTTAACCAATAAATTTGTCACCGCCGATATAATCAAGTAATGCCTGAATGTATGTATCCATTAGTAAACTTGAAATAATAACCGGTTGATAAACGAGAAGAAATATATGAGATGCCAAAATGGGGCATATTATACACACTTGTGCACAAAGTGAAAACAGTCCATCTTTCTCAACTACTAGAGTTTCTTCATTTAAAATATACGATCACAATGAATCCTAATGCCATGAAACGGCTGGATGCATCATAGAGTGAAAGATGATACAATAGCAACACCGTGAAAATAAATAATTTGAGCAACTCGAGATGAGGAACTCACTTGTGTTCAGATTCATCTTGTATGAAGGCATGCAGAGCTTCTACAGCCAAAGAAAATGACAGAAACAAAAGAAAGAGCTGTCTATACATGGAGCAGACACAACAAAGATAATCGTATGTTAGCACTGACATGAAGCTGAAAACACAAAATCAGCTTGAAAACAAAATCAAGAATTATTCTCTGATCTTGTAAAGTAAAGATTAATAATTCCCTCTAAACGTCTATATTACAAATCTACAGATACAAAAACCAATGAATTATCATCGTGCTGGACTCTTATAAGATAAGTACAAAAATGAGAACCCACAGTTACAGAAGATGAGAACATTCATGAGAATAATTAGTGAGCTAGATACAGCCAACTGCACCAATGTCTTTGGGAGATATGGGAAACCTGGTTCATAATGAATAATATCTAACGATGGATAGTTGGCAACTAGGAAAATGCAGTGCATCTTTTTCTAGGACACAGTCTCTAACAAAGGGATGTCTGAGTAGTTTACAATGCACTGTATCTTCTTCTAATTGGCTAGAGAAGGGTTAGTGAAGATGCATCTTGAATCATGATGTCATGGGAAATAGTGGTAATTATACAGTTAATCAAGTAGTCATAACAGCTCAACCCTTTACACGACAACATAAAAGAACACTGCTGCAGGAGTGAAGAAACGTTAATTACTTACAGCATTAGTAAAGGCTGATAGAACTTCTAGCCTCTTGTACCTGAAATAAGAGAAACTCCGAGGGTCACCAATCACTCGACTCCCAAACATGCTATTGCCGGCATCATAAGAGAAAGCATGGTTACCATCACATAGTTCATTACAGAATCCAAAACAATAGGACAATAGGGAGAATAATGAAATAAATATTAGTATAATTTGTTACAATCTTGTTGCAAACAGCCACAATAAGGCCAATAGTTATCGGCCAGTGGGAATCAAGATGCAGACGAGATCATAATTTACCATTCTACTGGAGGGGCATTTGCACTCTTGGGCCATTTCTAGACTCATTCATCTGTTAACTAGAGTACTTACCAGTTTCCAACTTGCTATATTATCTAATGCAAAAAAAATAACATGGGGGGATACCACATTTAAACAGCAAATGGTTGGAAATAACAACTCACCCATAAGTGTAGACTGCGTCAGGCTTCTGACGAGAAGATGCCATTGCAAACAGAGAAAATGTTAAGAGCCCACAACCAAAGGTCAAATGAAATGCATCAGACACCAAACCTTGAAAAAGAAAAAGAATAAACAACAACAGAAGTTAGGATGAAACCCACATATACTAACCAATCGTCCAAGATGAATTATGCATAGATGATAAATCAGGGCGGAAACATACAAGGCATTACTGTAGCACAATAGTTCTTTTTGCTCATAAAGAATTTACTCATTAGACATCAATGTGTTAACATTGTTCCTACACTAATTGCAAGGTTGGATATTAAGTGGGTTAACTTTATATATAAGAAGCACAAGATACGGTTATATAAAATTTGAGTCAGTAAAAATTTTCTGAATTTTACAAGAGATTCAATATGTTCTTACCTACACGTCCAGTGAAAACCCCAACAAATAATTCCACTGAAGAATAAGCTACATTGAGAGAGATCATGATAAACAATCGTTTCATAGGTTTATTCCCAGACCTAATTATACGAAAAACTGATAACAAAAGCATCAGAATTGTAAACCGATTTCCTCCCTCTTTATCACTAGTCTCGAATTTGTGAAATCCAGTGTATGGGACTTTATCAATTCCTGAAACACTTCGAGAGAGTAATGGATGAATTGAATCATTGATGGAGATTGGAGTGTGAGGCGTTTCAACTGATTGACGAAACGAAGGTAAACGAGTGTATGCTAATCTTCTATCACTTCCACTGAATCCAAATTCTTCACTGTTCCAAGATAATTGTGGTTGTAATTTATTTTTATCTTCGGATGTTTTATAGTAATTGAAAGATGAACTGTGCTTTAATGAATCACTTCTTGCAAATCCTGGATTCTCCATTTAAACGCTTTATTTTGAGATTCGTAAATTAGGCTTCTGATTCATACGGAGAACCCTAATTTATATAATAAGACCTGGAAGATCTCTGCTATAAGCAGAGCAGATATTGAAAACGGAGGAGACTGCCGAAATTATGCAGTCAGAGAAAGAAGTAATGAGAGATCTTCTTTCGAGTCAATCAACGAGGTGGACTTTTGACTCCCTTGCCCTGAGTCCTGACTGAGTTCTTGGATGACGGATAAAATAGACTACTCCTAGTGTAGGTTAAACCTGTACTACAGTTCGTTCTTTTTAGCTTCCCCAGCTCCAGCCGTAGGTTATTCGAGGACTGAACCTAAACTTGACCGACTGCAGTGGCCAACTTACAGGACCTGGCCGTCAGTGCTACCACTACCAGGATGTAATGATCTACTCCCTCCGTTTCTTTTATATAGGCGGAATTAGGACTTTTCTATGTTTCAAATTATAGGCGGAGTACAACTATCAAGACCACTTTTTACAACTTATACCCTTAATAATAACACATAGGTAATTGTGTTTGGAATAAAACAAAGGGTAAAACAAGAAAAAACATGGAAAATTATGACTTCAAAAATGTTTTCTTAATCTAAGAGAATTGGTCTCTCCGCCTATATAAAAGAAACGGAGGGAGTACATGGCAACAACCTTTTAAGTTCTCCACTGAGCCCATGATAATTGCATCTGCCTGGGCATAGAAATCAATTCTTTTCGGAACAGATTATTTCACAAATAAACTACTTTGATGGCTACTATGACTGACAAACTCATTGAAAAGAGAGGGATGAATGGATAATAGTTTGTTGTATGGCTGTTCACTTGTGTACTTGGAAACAATCAATATTGGTAGGATAATGCTGTTGGAGGCAGGTGGATGCTTGAAAACAAATAGAATTAGGAGAATTGTATTTCGTCAACAGCCGCAGAATTGGTATAACTGAACATACTTATTTAACAAAACAACATCGGCAGAAAAGAATTACTTCTTATTTCTTTCATTTGGTGGAAGAAAAATTATACCTCAGCATTATAATACATTGAGTCAGCAAATGATACACACAGAATCTACAGTTTACACTACCGCCCACCCTGATCTCCTCTTTCATCAACTAAATGAATGAAAGAATGCTTTCTTTGTCCCTTCTCAAAAGCCCACTAAAATGTTATTGGATGACATACCTAAGCCTCGATGGAGTTTTACAAAGTGAGGAGAAAAAGAAAAGGAACCAAAGAATTACTAATACTTCCTCCAGTGAAGAAATGGGAATGAACAGGGAAAAGAAAAAAAAGGTACTTCTGCTGCAAATAGCAGTTGTGATTCGGCTTCTTGGTTGGTGTCTTACTAATACTTTACAAGGGGAGATCGAAGACGTGAAGACTGTCTTTCATTATTAGGATCGAAAATGGTCAACCAAGGTGTATGCATGGATATCAGATGCACTGGAGCCAGGCCTGTAGTCAACAAACATCCCAATATATAAAATAAATTAAACACTTGCTCAGTAATGATAGTCATATGCTGCTGCTGCTTTTTTATGAGATTTAACGCATGCCTATTGTTGGAGGATCTAGTTACATAGTACATTCAAGACTAACGAGTCAAAGTACTGATAATGCTCCAAAATTGAAGTCTTAACTAACTGAGGGAACATATATTGAAAGATGACTCTATGATAATGTAATTCGGCTCACTGACATTAACATTATCATGGAGACATTAGCAAGTTTAAATTCATAGACCATCCTTAGAGGAACATGGGTCAATAAAATCATACTCAGATAGTTGCCCACTAAGATTGCATACTTGAGCTATGTGAATGTGAATAACATAAATGAAATGTGAATGACTTTTAGCGAGTTAAAAAATACCTCTTGTTTATGGTACAGTAGTGAAACTTGGTGGTTTGTCCAGCCTTCAAGTCTTCAACATACTGAAAACCAAAGAAAATAAGGTGATATCCACCTATCAAGTAAAAGAAAATACTAAACCCACTTGTAGCTGTAGTTGGCACAAAGGAAAATAACAAATAAAACATACCAATTTTAGAGCAACAAACATGGAAGAAAATGCCAGAGTATCGAATGGTATATCACTAGGGGGGAAAAAGCGACAATCCAGAGACTCAGGGCCCGGAGAAATCTCAGAACTTGCCATCTTCGCGCGGAAAAATATGTAACTCTGTTGCAGAACAGGTTCAGATTCATAAAACTATCGAGACATTCAGGAACTCTAAAGAAAATCGATTATTAGAAAGCGCGAAGAAAGATTTTTCTCACATTGCCAATATATGGTATATCCAGGTGCGCAAATGGAGACAGAACTTTAACTTCTGCACACGCTTCCTCCAATGTTTCTCTGGCAGCTCCATCTGCTGCTGACTCGCCCATTTCCATGTAACCAGAAGGAAGACACCTGCGTGGATATTGAATGAAATTCTGAAGAAAGTAAGAAGCAGATTCACCATCTTTTCACTACAACATTATTCAAATTTCAAACAACAAATTCATTTCACTACAACACAAGCGAAATATGTGTTTCAGTGTTAAAATTTTATAGTCTTACCAAAGGCCATAACCAGGTTGAATCTTGCGTTTGCAAAGTAGGATCATATTATCATGCTCAACTAAGCAACCAACAACCTGAAAAGAAAAGAACATCTGTTTATAAGAAACCAGATCCAGAAAACACGCGTTGAAGTTTCTCATGAAACAAAACACCCAAAGGAAATATTAGGAAAACTCTCGGAGATAAGAAAAACCATCATCTATCATACCAGGCCACAGTTTGTTTGAAAAATAAAAAATTCAGTTCTGTAATCGATCATATGCTTTTTCTGTATATTGTTATCTAAACATCCTGTTTGCTGTGTATTTCATACAATGTAATAATTCTAAGTATTAATCACTAATAAGTCTTGATAGTAGAAAATCTAACTAAATAAAGAGTGATAGAAACTAAACTAGCATAGGCAATCTGCTTGAAACAAGTCCAATAAGTTAAGCGCTGTAGTCTCATAAGTGGGTCACATCTTGTATACATACCATTTTGGGGTTCTGATAAGCAACTTTATCACATGCTGTGCAGATAGATCTTGGCTTATCATCTCCATCAGGAATAGCCTGCTTCGTAGCCGCACCACACCATTGACAGAAACTGACCTTTGGCAATTCGGCCTGAAATAACGATGTCGGAGTGCTTATCCAAGTTATAAGCTAATAGAGCACGAATTTATGGGGATTGACAAGGAAATATGACATAGGGATAGGACCAGGTTCTCATTAAGATGTATTCTACTGATATGCATAAAACAGCAAGAGATCACCTTCACTTTCTTGACAAAGTAAAAGAGAGATAGATAAAACGCACAAATTATTGAAGTGCAAAAGATAAAGATAGACTAGAACCAAGGCATATCTTCGGTTTCTACTTAATTACTAGAAAATTTGTCCCAAATTTGCACCAGTTATCATTTTAGAACCACGGCATATCACATTAAAACATTTCTTTTTTATTACTAGAAAATTTATCCCAAATTTGCACCAGTTATCATTCCAGTAGACCAAGACAGCTGAAGTTTATACAAGAAAGGTTTTTTCCATTCTTCAACTGCATAAAAGTTTGAAACTCCCCACTTGAATTGCATTAGGACCTAGTTTTTCAACATAATGCGACAGACTTCAAGTATATAAAATGACTCCGAAAATAGAACCTAGAAATGCAGAACCCGCATATATTTTGTAACAAATATCGATAGGACTTTACACCCACATGAAACCCTAATTGCGTTTACTAACAAGTACACAATTACTAATCCAATGATTGAACAAATTGATAAAAAAATAAGAAGTAGAAACACAAAGGCTTACCGTAGGTTGCAATGTAGTAGAAGAAAATGACTTGGAAGAAGAAACATCATCTGCACTGGATTCAGAACTAATTGAAGCAATTCGAAATGATCTGAATAAGCAATTCCCTCGACTAGAAGAAATTTGAGAGAATAGAATTGATCTCCTTGACGAAGAAGAACAACACGATGAAGATGAAAATGATCTGTTAGTTATTGAGATGGAAGAGAATAAACTTGTTAAAGGTTTCCATCTCTGTAATTGTATTGAAGAAGAATCAACTAATTGAAATGCTCTAAGCATTTTTTTTCCTCCTCCTTCAAACAAGAAGAGCAACAATAAGTGAGAGAGAGAGAGAAAAAATTCAACAAAAACAAGATAGATTGTTTTGTGTGTTTCGACCGTGTGCATCAGAATTTACTACTGTCTGCTGGATGGGAAAATCAAACGTCTTCGAACCACAGGATCTTTTTGGGACATAAAACCCCGAAAGGAATCTCAGTGGCAAATTTTGATTTTCCCTAGGAGTGATGATGTACTGTAGCATTCGCTCCTTTACTAACTTTTCGGCCGCTGCTGCTGCTACTACTTCAATAGCGATTCTTCCTCCGTTATCCACCAAATCAAGGTATTAAACTTGATTAAATAGTGATATAATAGTCTTTGAAAACGACCCATTTCTGTTTCAAAGATTAAATTTCTATTTCTTCATTTTTTTTTATTCTGTAATTTTTCTTTTCAGGAGAATAGTCAGAATGTCTGCAACAAATGGAACACCAAACCCTAAATTATCCATGGAATCCATGGTAATAAAGCCACCGTCCCATCCTACTTATGATCTCAAAGCTGTTATTAAACTTGCCCTTGAAGAAGATGCCGGTGACATAGGTGATTCTTCTAACTTGTTTGAAGAAACTACTTGCTGAATAACTGTTTACTTTGTTTTGTTTTTTTTGTATTTGATTTCTAAGTGATTACCATGTTTTTAGTATGTTTAGTTAGAATTTTGTGCACAACATATAATCAAACCTGATTGAAGAATAAAGATTCCAACCTTGGAAATGTTCATTATTTTTATTTATTGATTAATTCTATTGCAGGTGATGTTACTTGTTCAGCAACGATTCCAATTGATATGCAAGTGGGAGCTTACTTCTTGGCTAAGGAGGATGGAATTGTTGCTGGAATTGCTCTTGCGGACATGATATTCAACGAGGTTGACTCTTCATTGAAGGTATGATTAGAATTTACTATTTTTGGAATTATAGACGGTATTTATCTGTATTTTCAGTCTCAGGATTTTGTACCTCTCTGTTTGACTATGTTTTTGAATTTAGGTTGAGTGGTATCAGAAGGACGGGGACTATGTTCGTAAAGGATTGAAGTTTGGTAAAGTTTACGGTATGAGTCTTACTTTCAGTTTCATGTTTTGGGTTATTGCAGAACTGCATTTTGAGATAACCTTACTAATCTTATTGTTTTTGTTGAGATATGCAGGGCGTGCACACAATATAGTTGTGGCAGAAAGGGTTGTACTCAATTTTATGCAGAGAATGAGCGGAATTGCTACACTAACCAAGGTTTGATGATCCCTTGTATGTTTTGAATCGTTAACAGATTTAATAAGGTTAACCACGGCTTTCATGAAATTTTGTTGAAACTGAAAAGGGAAAACCAAAAGTAGATAGACAAACTTACATATATTGTTCATTTCACAACCAGAAGAGTGGAAAAAGAAAATTCTGAAGTTATGTCATCAGCCTGTGTCAACTTTTCAATCTTGTCATTTCGTATCAATTACCCGTAAGAGTGATATTCTTACATAGTATGTTTGAAATTGATATTGTTGAACAGAAGGCCATGTTATTACACAGCACTAATGCAATATAGCTGGTTTAACTAATAGTAACTGCAACTTACTTACCAAAAGAATAAAGGACTGCTGAGCATATGACAGTAGCCCAAAATGAAAATTCGCGCACAACCCACTAGCTAATAGAAAAAAGGACTGACAGTCTGACAAGCAAATGACATGATCCAAACTGGAATTTCATCATAAACATGCAACATATTTAGCACTTAGATTATTAGCAATTCGTAGTGAATCGTATGTTTGTTGGACGTACCTAATCCATATGAACTGGTTTGGGCTAATACTAATCTTCGATGCCAGGGAGAGACTGAACGGTTCATGTTTCCTGCAGGCAATGGCAGATGCTGCACACCCTGCTTGCATTTTAGAGACAAGAAAGACTGCTCCTGGTTTACGTTTGGTCGACAAGTGGGCGGTATGATCACTTCTTTCATCTTCCATCTTTTTTGATCTGTCTTTCCTTGGTTACATTTTCTCCTTGATACTATTTGACAGGTAGTCATTGGCGGGGGGAAGAACCACAGAATGGGTTTGTTTGATATGGTGATGATAAAAGATAACCATATTTCAGTATCTGGAGGTGTAGCAAAGGCCCTCAAATGTGTGGACCAGTATTTGGAGCAAAGGAACCTTCAAATGGGAGTTGAGGTAATCCTTCTCTTGCCAATTTAAGTACTAGACTCTGTAAGATAAAAGATGGATATCAATACTTTGAGTACCATCACATTATGGCTATTTAGAAATTAAAAGCATGAACAGGAAAAAAACAGACATCCCTTTTGGTTCTAAAATCATGTCCACATTTTTGATACTATGTATCAATTTGTCATTTTCATGTTCTACTTTTCACTAGTAATGAAGCTTTTAATTTGAAAAAACTTTTTTACAACTCAATACATACTTTACAATTACTTGAATTATGAAAACAATCAAGGAAGTTCGTATGAGTCATAAAGTTTATATTTGTTCACATTTTAGAACCTCTCTCATTCTTGGCATATTTTTTAACTGCTATTTAATAGCTTAATGAAGATTCTTTTTATGTTCACCCAGATTGAGACCAGGACGCTAGAGGAAGTGAAGGAGGTATTGGATTATTCATCTCAAACAAAAACCTTGTTAACCCGTATAATGTTAGACAATATGGTAGTCCCTCTGTCAGACGGGGATGTGGATGTATCTATGCTAAAAGAAGCTGTTGAATTGATAAATGGAAGATTTGAGACTGAGGTTAGATTTTAGTCACTATTCTTGTTTATTTTAGTGTTTTCTCGCTATTGTTCTTCTTCCCCACCTTCAACATGTACCAAACCAACATTAATCTATTATCTACATTGATGATGTGTCATGAATCTCAAATCAAACATCCCTTATTTTTAATATAATATGTATATGTATGCAAATCTTGGTTTTGTAGAAAGAAACCTTTTTATCTTATATTTATTCTTTCTTATTAAAAAAAAAAATCCTACATTTAAATTGGAAGCAGACTTGTGCTGTTATTTTTTTTGTTGATGGTGATTAAGTTCATCTTTATGACAGGCGTCAGGCAATGTTACTCTGGAAACAGTGCATAAAATTGGACAAAGTGGAGTAACTTACATTTCCAGGTAATCTTACTAGTTGTTTACAATTCATGCAACAAAATGTCAAAAGTGCAAGATAATCTGAATCTATCTAGTTAAGTTCGTCTATACTGTTGACCGATGTGTCGGTCAATGTCATCGACCCGCGATAAATCAAAACTAGCCTATGTTACATTCTCGTACATCAGTTTCCCAGCGTTTTTCACTTGTTTGTTTAAGTGTTTATGTCGGGACCTTTTCGTGCTATAGACAGTCGATTAGCATATCTATGTAATATATGCAAGTATTTAGTGTCAATGGTCGAAATCAAGTCTAGTAACTTTCCATGTATCCAGCAAATGGACAAGTATTTCGTAGTGTTGCCATTGCCGAATGCAAGACACTATAACTACTGTTATACAATGCGGAGATGAAATTGGAATTAACTTGTCCTGTACAGAAAGTTAGTTGAAAATTGTACACTTCACATGTTCTTCTAGATGGAGACTTTGTGGCCAAGTCTAAAATTGAGATCTAGGTGAGAATGAGATAAGTTGAGAATGAGATAAGTTGCGGAATGGATTATTTCACATAGCCCTATTTGGCTAGGGAAATACTTTTTCGATGATTATGATCCTCCTAAATTGTTTGTAACTGAGTCACAAACTAATATATTTAATGGAAATTGATATTCTATGCAGTGGTGCATTGACACATTCCGTGAAGGCACTTGATATCTCCCTCAAAATCGATACAGAACTTGCCTTAGAAGTCGGAAGACGTACAAAGCGGGCATGAGCATGTGTTTTTACTCTAATCCCTTGTTTTCTATCTCAACGTGGTAGCTTCCATTGAAATTCCCAATCAAGTAATTTGGGTGATCTATGCACTGTGTAACAGTCGACAACAAAAAAAAATCTTAGTTTTCCCATTTGTCATTTTTGTGCATCCAAAATTCAAACTGCCTGTTTGAGCTTGTATATTCAGAATAAGAGTCCAAATATTTCTTTTTGGTAAAGAGATATTAAGAGAGGGGGAATTTACATCAGTTTTTTTTTTTTCAGTTTCATAGAGCTTCCCAACAGTGAATGTGGATATTTTATACAGAATAAGAGTCCAAATATTCCCATTGTAGCTTCACCCTTTAGACATCTGCATGGTAAAAAATTATAAGTATTAGAAAGAAAAAATTTCATCTCCAACTTATAACGTGGAGAATCATTTTTTTTGCTTAGCGTATAATTAGTTAAAATTATTATTGTATCTATTTTTGAATGAGAGCATCTCCAATGGTGTACGGGTATCTAAAATAAAGTATAAAAGCATCTTCAATGGTGTACGGGCATGTATCTTACTTGGAAGTAAAATAAAATAGATTTGATTATCTCATTTGAGTGCATCTTTTCTTATTTGAATGATTTTTGGGTATCTTACTTGGAAGTAAAATAAGATCGATTTGATTATCATCACCCATAAAAATTTAAGGTATAAGAGCATCTCCAATTAGGGGTGTAAATTTTACCCGGTGGCCCTGTGCCCGGTCCCTCCCGCCCTTGTCCATGACAGCCCACAAGTGCCCATGACCCGTTACAGGCTGGCCCACCCTTACCCTTTTAAATAAAAGGCCGGGCACAGGCCATGAGTCAAATTTCGATGCCCGACCCAATACCCGGCCTATTAGCCCGCCCATAATACCCGCCCATAATAACCGCCCATGATACTCGTCATATTAACCACTTACCCCGCCGATGTGTTTAACACAAGGAGAAGATTGGACACATGCCTGATTATTTCTTTTTTTTTGAATCATTAGGGGATATTTTCTTTTAAATTTTATTTCTTTGGTATTGAGTGAACTAGTTTGATTGAATGTTTTCAAGGTTTGAACTTACCACATGACTTACTTTGCATATTTTTTTCATTCGAGAGTTAAGTATTTTTTTTCTTCTTAAATGTTGTACTAGTAATAACTTGAATATACATGGGCAGCCCGGCCCTGCCCGCCCTTGGCCTCATTGCATAACAGGCTTGGGCAGGCCATGGGAAGTATTATTTGTAATTTAGCCCTGCCCTCTCGGCCCCTTTAATTAATTGGGTAAGAGATATTTCTACCCTCCCGGCCCTGCCCATTAAATAAGAAGGCTAGGCTACCCGGCCCGGCTCAATTTACACTCCTATCTCCAATGGTGTTCGGATTTTTAAAATTATTGATGCTCCTAGGATTTTAGAAACTCTCACCAATTAAAATCCTTCTGGTGGTTATGTCTCTTTCTCAGAGAAGGATAGTTTATCAAAGTCCATAGCTTGTTGGTGATCAGTAAACTCCCAACCCTTCAAACAAGTAAGGGCTCCTAGAGCTCAAGACACCCATTTTTAAAAAACTAGAAAATAAAATAAGAAAAGAAAAAGAAACACATTTTTTTTGGGGGGGTTTAGAAGGAAGCTTGATCGGAATGAATCAGAATTTTTCTTTTATGATTGACCGATATAAACATCAACACGTTCGAGTTGGATCAGTTTCTCCTGAATAAATAAGCGCTTAGGCCAAAAAAATACTACCTAATGAGGAGGTTCACATGGTCGGTTCATCCTATTCAGATATTCACACGACCAAGAGGTACTAAATTTTCTTGCCCTGAAAAGGGAGTAACTAGTAAGGCTGGAATGCCAACATCAGGGACGGACCTAGGATTTTTTGTTGGGACGAGCTAAGATCTGTGTGTTCGAAACTCTGCGCCACAGGCGCCCGGCGGCCGTAGGCCGCCGAATTTTTTTATTTCCAGCATAAGCGAAACAGTAAAAAAAATATAAAATGCCCATATAACAGAAGTTTAAGAACAATACCTTATGCCGGTAGCCAAAGATATCTACAGATTGTACCCTAACATACAGGAACAGCAGAAGAAGTCTGCTACCTAACTACAGAAGTTTAAGAACAATACCTTATGCCGCTATATTTTGTTGGGCAAAAATGCTAAGTTACTGGGCTATATAAGAATGATTGGGCTATTTCATTTTTATGTGTGGGCTAAGTTGAAAATATAACACAAAACTACTACCTAAAAAAAATTGACGGAAATTTAGGGCGGGCTACAGCCGGCTTAGCCCTCGGCTAAGTCCGTCCCTGGCCAACATGTGTCTATTATCGAATTCACCCGACCTGATAGTGCCCATTTTGGAAACGTTCAGTGTCAAAATCACTGAATGGGTAAGTCGTCAATCGTGAAACTAAGATTCATTTCTTGTCGCAAATATTCAATTGTAGCATACCATACGTCAAGAATTGGCGTAAATTTTCTACCACGTGTACATTTTCATAATGACGGTCTTCATTAAACAAATGGCAAGTGTATTAAAAACAAATTTGATACAGCTACCAATGGAGATGTTTATCAAAACAATTAGTTGTATTTAGAGTATCTCCAACGGAATTCAGTTTCTAAAAAAATTGATGCAACATAAGATTTTAGAAATTCCTAGCAAAAAAATCTAGGTTAAAAATTTGTATAATGTGGAAATTTGAGTTTGGAAGAGAGTTTGGGTTTTTAGAAACTCTAATCTGTATGGAAACCATGTCATCAATTGTTTCTGTTTGAAATTTATTTCAACTATTTAATAGATTTTCTTGATAAGGTTTTAATAACTAGATGACAAATGTATTAAAAAAAATTTGATACAACTACCACCAGAGATGTTTATCAAATCAAACATGTATTTGTATTTTATTTTCAACAAGATGCCAACTCTTTGATCTTTACATAGGTGTTTTGGGGTCAAAACAGTAAAGAGGGTGGATCAATAAATCGACATATCTTTGGTATGTGTGTGAGATGTATGATGTGAGTGCGGAAGGTCAAGTTCGAACACGCCGGCCTAAATCAGGCACACTGACCGTTCCAGCAGTGCTTCAGTCGCAACAAGAGGGTATGGGTCGGTTTAAGGGAGGGAAACAAAGGAAAAAAAGATGGATCAAATGTAATTCAATGGTGATTGAATCACATATAGTGTGGTGTTTCTGGCTATGTATAGCTTCTCTATTCACTTTTCTTCCAGAACTTGATCAAGTTAGTATTCTCTCATAGAAAACGGCGAGAGAGAAATATTGTTTATTATGTTCTAAAAGTCGTATGCTCTGTCTATCTCTTCTGGTTTGTTCTATCGAAAGTGAGAATAGAGGTGTATTTTATAGTAGAGAAGTTACACCTGATCCGTAATTAGTGCATAGGATAAGGCTATCTGGATATGCGATGATATAATAATATCTTCTGTCAAACAAAAAAAGACCAAGGATTCCTCCTCCTTGTTAATAGCCACGTTTCCGTTTACTAATTCTTCTTTCCTTTGTCGTAGACTGCCAAACCATAACCCTTGAGTATATCCCATCATTGCGACGAACTTGTCTTCATGTATGTGCCATATCGTTGTGGCAATGATCGATTATAGTCGAGTCATCTTAGAGTATGAGTCGCATTGGTTGCATTCGATCGTCGAGATCGAATGTGTGGTTGTGGACCGTGTTATCGCCGTGTTGAGTCAAGTCATCTCAGAGAAGTCATCATCTCTTGACCAAGCTTTCTTCAGGCAGTGATGACTATTGAGTCGTATAGTTGACTAGCCTAGTCTTTGAGCACGTGAACAACTATTATCTCGGAAAGATAAGACTTAAAATTGACTAGCTAGTCTTACAGAGAAACTAGGATAAGCCTTATTAACTAGTTTGTTTAGATAACCTATTCTCGACGATTATCAAGGAAGACTTTATCTGGGTTGTTAGTCTTCTTCAGCTGTAAGTCTAGTGTGAACGCATGAAAGTAGGGATATCAAAGCAAACCATAGACCTATCGTTGAATCAGCTAACTAGTGGGCCCCTTAATGAGCATGTGACTAGTTCGTATGTTTTAATAGTTTCCTAGCATGCCCCTACGATGAGCTTGTGGCTAGAGTACGTGACAGTTGGACAATGTGCCCCTTAGTGAGCTTGTGGCCAGTTTTGCATGTCTGATCTTAGTGTGCACTTGCTGGTAAGCTCAATCTCACCCTTTTGTGCGTGCGGACTTGTTAACGAAGACACAGTCATCTATCCATGTGTAAGATCGTTGATGAGCTCAATCTCATCCGCCAAGGGTGGACATGTTGATGAATTCAATCTCATCTGTCTAGGTTGACTAAGGTTCACCAAAACCACCTCATCGTTGACTAGGGTCCACAAATACCACCTCATCCCTGACTCGGGTCCACAAAGACCACCCCATCCTTGACTAGGGTCCACAAAGACCACCTCGTCATTCACATATGGTCAGTACGTAAATAGAAGGATAAACATCCTTGTTAAGTGGGGGATCAGTGCCACTAGCATATGTAGGCTTGTTGATGAGCCTAACCTCATCTGCATAGGTTGACTAGGATCTACAAAGACCACCTCATCACTGACTAGGGTACACAAAGACCACCTCATCGTTGTTTGACTAGGACCATGTAGGCCTCCTCGCCATTGATTGACTAGGGCCATATAGACCTCCTCATCGTTGATTGACTAGGGCCATATAGACTCCTCGTCGGTTAGGATGTTATAATAAAATAACATAAGCATTATTTAATTACAATTGTACTCACAGTAGACTAATGGATGGGGTTAGGGTTGTACGTGCTTATCGTGCCTTGT
>JAJJMA010242669.1:0-17725 GCA_023529015.1 Papaver nudicaule
TATATTGAGTCGTATTAAGAGGAAATCCATGAGGATACGTCTCTGTTAACTCTTCACCGTATACCATTAAGCGACCTGGTTCTGATATCGAGATGGGTGTCGACATGAAGCAGATCAATGGGTTTAATATGTTGGTGAGGTTATTAGTACTGCACTATGATATTACCCTCCCCACCGGAGTTATAAGAGAGAGCTCATAGAGAGTTTGTCGAGCTCGTGGAACGGGTCGCACTCTGAGCTATGAGCCTGAATAGGCGATTACCCTTAATAAGGCATGGTTTCGAGAGTGTTTTAACAATCTTGCCCCTCTCTCATTTTTCACCATCTACAGACCTCCTTACCAAAATCGTCTCCTCTTAGCCATAAGAGTCAGAAGCATGGATTTTGATAATTCTTCGCAAATTGCTTTACCCGAAAAGGGTGATATGGCTATAAAAGCGAATGTACAAGGATAATCAATAAAGATTTAAGTATTGCAATCATCAATCAAGAATTTTAAATAAATAAAATTCTATTAATTCATGAAAAAAAGACATGGAAGTAGTGCAAGCAATTTCTGCTTAAATCAAAAACATGACTATTTCTAACATAGTGATTACCTGAAACCCTAAGGGAAAGACTCAAGCTTTTTAATAAAAGGAATTAACTATGCTTCACGAATGCGAAACGTTTGGACTGTCAAAGAGTTCTTTAATTAATGATCTGCATCTTTCGAACTCGCTGAAAGACCTGTCCATTCTTTGAGTAATGATAAAAACTTAGTTCTTCTTCACAGTTTTTATAAGAAGAAGGATTCTTCAAGATTTTATCAATCTTATGCTGCACAAATTTAATTTTGTAGATAAATTCATCACAAGTGTTAAAATTAATCGCGTGGTGTGCATTAGGAATACCTTTCTTATGATATGATATCGATAGAAGACTCTACTAATAGGCTTTGTCTGCATATTAGTCTCTGTTTCTGATGACTCTTCTTGTGATGGGAGCCATGATGACAAGATTTCTTAACAAGATGAACCGTTAATTTTTTCCATATTTTGTTTTTGCCAACCCATGGCCTTTTAATTTTTTCCAACCAAAATAAGTTTAAATATCAACAATATGTTTAGAAATTTTTATCTAATTGCATATTTTCTCTAACTGGAACAAGTAGGAATTCCCATGGTTCCTGGTCTCGACTCTTTCCTTAGGAGCCAGAGGTAGGGAGAACCCTAAAAGCAGTAAAAAGAACATTGATATTCATGTCGAGTCATTACATTTTGGAATCACACATGATGTGACATACACCCTTTTTTGTCTATTTTAGAAATTGGCTCATTACAAGAAGGAGTCGCATAAGTGGTGTAAAGGAATAACTATTACAACCTCTTTGGGAATTATAGTCATATACCATCAGGTCAATCGGTCACATAACTGGTTGAACGTGGATTCATCTCCTAAGACCGGTGCTTAACAATTCATGACATAATGATTATTATTCCTTGCAAGAATAGTTGGATAAAATTTGTTTATTATACAAAAACAATATTGACTTGTTTCTTAGTCACGAATTCTGACTAAATACTGCATTTCTCAACACTACAAGTCAAGAGTTTAGATAGTATCTGCACCTAATTAGGTGGAGAATGAGTGACCAGAATGCCCACTTTTAGTATTCGAACGTATGTAATTTTTCTTACCTTTCCTTCCTTTAGCTCCTTTTGAGAATGGAACATCATTAACTAATCCTGTAAGCTATTGATTCATCTTTTTGAAATCACTTTCCAGTTTTGCTACAAGAGCTTTCTTTTGGTGAAACTTCTCGTATCTTCCTAAGGAGGGATTATCCTTTCCACAATACGAGCAACACTTTTTCTGAAATAAACCTTTCTCAGATGCTCCAAAATCTAAATTGATTTTCTCATTAGCAGGAGGAGAGGATCCCGCAAGAATGGATGTGTTATCATTGTACCCTAAACCATTGGTATCTCCAAATGACTTTTGCCTGAACATCATGGCAGAAATCTTATCTGAGCTACGAAATAATTTTTGTAAGTCATTTTTAGGGTATAAATCTCTTTTTCCTTTTCGGATAAAAGATTCGAAAATTCACAATTTGATTTCTCAAGTTTGTTAGTTGTCTTAAGCAGAGATTCTTTAGTTGTCTCAAGGGTTTTCTTCAGTTGAAGTTTTTTCTTTATGAGTACTTCACTTTTATTAAGGAAATCCAAAACAAGTGTGTTGGTATAAAATTTGCATAGAAACTTTACACCAAACAACCATAAATAACATAATACAAAAGATGATTTGAGGTATACTATGTAGTGAAGATGATTCAAAGGTTCATATAAACAGTAACGAGACAGATCCGAATAAGAAATAATAAGATGAAGATCTAAGTATTATTAAAACTAGTATTTCTCTAGCTACATTATACATGGAAGTTGTGCTTGAAGACCCGAGGAGATACTAACCTTATCCCACTCACACGCCTTTTATGACTTCACAAAAATTCCAACCTCTACAATGGAAATCGAGCTCGCCTTTTATAGGCCGAGTCGAATGTGGATTACAGCTAATAAAACGAATTACATAATCATGGTGGTGTCAGAGTTTGTCGAGTAGGTCGGTGTCCTTCGGAATGTCTTCGAGGTAATTTGGCTATCCTCAGAACCTTATCTTCGGCTTTAACTGTTATTTCGAGACTCTTCAAGATCTCGGAGTGCTTCCTACCTCGATGGTATCTGCTTCTTTGTTGCCTTTTAGGCTTCGGTATCTTCCTTCTTTCGTGTCGTGTCACGAGTTATTATCTGGTGCTTCGAGCTTAGCCTTCCTTCGGGTATTCCTTTATCGTGAGGCTGGCGAGCGTCTTGTTAGTTTTATACCCCTACAGTTTGCCTCTTTCCTTTCCTAGCATCGAAGATGCTTGGGAAGGAAATTTTTACTTCGATATCTTCTTCGTGACACGTGCCCCACTTCGTGCTTGAAGTGACGTTTTTGTGACACGTTCTGCATGTTCCCGAGATTTTAGCTACCTTTTGACCTTCCGACTGGTAGCACCGATTTTCCTCTACTATCTAAGTTTTATTTTCTCCCTTTAAAAAAATTTAGACCTTTCGTATTCATCTTCTCTGGCTCCGGCTTTTTCATTCTTCTGAAACCCTAAGATCAATCTTTTGATCTAGAGCTCCTTTGGCGAAATTCTTTGGTCACCCCTTACTTTTCTTCGCTCCTCATCTTCTAAAGACAAGTCTTTCTCTCATTTCAGTTATCTTTTAAGCTCCTAATCCTCTCACCGCTGCAACTTTCGGTGCCGGCGACACTCTTGTTTTATCCCCTTTACCCTCTTTTATTTCTCATGGCTTGTCCTTCTAAAATCGAGGCCCTTATTTCAAAGATGGGGAATTTGGGTTTAAACCCGATTCTTTGACATAAAGGCCGTCAATACTCTCGATGGCCGGCTGACTCCAGATTTGGTTGAGGAATTCCAGTGTGGTGAGGATAAGCTTATAATTACATCTCATCAAATTTTTGCTGGGCTGATTCCCCCGTTTTACCAACCTTCTAACCCTTTACTCCTCAGAATTCTTTGCTCTCTGCCCAGTCCTCGAGGGATAATGCAACTTACCTGTAGTTCGATTCAGTTGATCAATGAGTGGATTTCTCATTCCGAGGATAATTCCGAAGTGGTTCGGTGGCGAAGTATTACTTTACTGCTGATAACTTTTTCCTTCATTTCGAGCCTTTTCTGACTCTTGATAACGAGGCTGCTCCTTGGGGTGTTTGATTTAGGCCTGTGAAAGGGAAGGTGAACATAATCCCAAAGTTTCCTGATTATTCACGAGACGAGGACTGGTATACTCGAAACCCGTGTTGCTTTCTGGTCCCGTCCTTCGAGGTTGGAAAGACTCGGGATTCTTTTTTCCTTGGACAGAATTCGAAGTAGATCATCAATTCTCCACCCAACATCTCTTTTTTATTCATTTTTCTGATGAAGAGAAAGAGCTGTCTCGCAAGGCTTTGCAAAAAAGGAAAGGTGTTTCTGAAGATGTTCCAACAAACTTAAAGCGTGCCCGAGCAGGAGAGGAGGCTATGGATCATGTAACAAATACTAACTAGTTTGGGAATTTGTTTTATTGAAGTATGAATACTTGCCTCTATTTGTTTCCTAAGGAAGACGGATTTTCTCTTGCAGGGCAAGGCTATTCACGCTAAATCTTTAAGTTTGGATGATGCTTCGATGGATTTTAAGTTTGGGGAGAAGAAAAAATCCATTAAGTCTCGTAAGAATTTCCAGGAAGGTTGTTGATAGGAAACCCTCCGAGGCAGTTCCAATGATTAAGGATAAGGGGACTTCGAAATCACTAGGAGATGATGTGGAAACGGGTCTCGAAGATAAACTTCCACCTTCGAAGGTTGCTAATATTCCATCGTCTGTCAATGCTTCTGAGAAGGCTGCTTCCACTGTCTCATGTAATGTTATAGCAAGTGCACCTGCCTCGGCTTCTACTGCCTATGCCTCGGCTTCTGCGTCAGCTGCCTCTGCCATGGTTGCTGTTCCTACTTCGATCATTGCCACCGTCGCAGTTCCAACCAAGCCTTCGAGAAAGGCCGTCCCTCTGGTTGATATTTTGGTTCCTCGAAAGGATGGTACGATTGATGTCACTGAGCTTCCGAAGAAAGTCGTTCTAAGCTACCCCCGTAGTTCTAAGTTTCCACGTGCTCCCAGTTTTGCTGGTAAGCACGTCCATCCATATACTGCCAACAGATTCAAGGAGGTGCTTTGAGAGAATCATGATCCAAGTGAATTTTCTATGGAAGTTTCGTCTCGCCTTAAATCTCATGCTTCTGATCCATTGCATTACCCTCTTGATCTATGTTCTGTAAGAAGTTTTGTGATATGTTTGGAGGCGACTGCCTTGGAGATGATTGTGACCCTCGTAATCCTCCCTTTTCTTACGAAGAAAGCCTTGCTATGCTTCAAATGGTGAGTGTGGTGCTACTTCCGTACTTTTTTTTTGTTTTATGTAAGACAAGCTTTAAGCTAATATTTCCTTTTTTGTTTGATATGGCGATCATCATGCATCAGGCTTCTTGTGTTACTCCTTTGGCTTATATAGTGAAGCTGAGTTTTTGAACGGAAATTTCTTCGAATGCAGGAGGAGCTTGCTGAAGAGAAAACTCGCAGTGCACGCGAGAAGATGAAGCTAGTAGGTATGAAAAAAAAATATCCTCTGATTTTACCGTCCCCTTTGACTTTATGCTAAAACATCTTCCTTACCATTGCTTAAAAAAGGAGACTTAGAAGAAGAGAAGAAAAAACTTCATCAAGCTAACCTAGCCCTTAGTACTTACTCCCAAGAGAGTCTTAAGTACACTAATGTTTCTTACGAGTTTGATAAGGGTCGCCGAGATGAATTCGAGCAGCTTGTGAGAGAGAGGTATGAAGCTTGGGATGACCGAGATTATTATAAGAGAAAAAGGTTGGAGGCTGAGGATCTTTTAGTCGAGGAAAAAAAAAAGAATCAAAACTGAGCAGTTACTCGACTTTGAGAAAAATATAAATCAGAAGAGTGACCGAGAGATGCATCAATTTCAACTGGATATTACTAGATTGACACGAGAACGAGATTTTGCTCGGAGAGATCAATCGGTTGGTGTGTCTGGTAGGGTGGTGATTGAGAAACTAGAGGAGGATGTTAATAATTTGAAGGTGCAGGTGTCAGCTTTGAGAAATGCTAACAAAGAGTTGAGCAGACAGAATGATGGTTTGAAGGAAGGTTGCAATGAAATAGGCAAGGATCTTGCAAAGGCTAACGCCCTGAAAGACCACTTTTCTCATTTAACCGATGAGTATCGACTTGAGCTTGCCAAATTTGGGTGGAGTTCAACAGAGGGTATTAGAAAAAGAGCTACCCAACCTCGTTTTACTAATCAACAAGAAGTTACAAATTATATGATTATGAAAGAAAGTAGGATACTAGCTTGATACCTTGTTTTGAGATTTTGTATGTTCCCGGTATGTGTTTTGATATATCAGTTTTTTTTTTTGTTTTGCAGGCATCGAGGCCAATTTGTTGCACAAGGTTTCGAATGCTGAGTCCGCGAGGGACGATATTGCTATTCAACTGGTTGAAGAATCTGCTCGAAAATTAGAGTTTGAGAAGAAAGCCAAGGAACTTGCCCAAGATTTGGCCGAGGAACGTCGACTTCGAGCTGCTGATACGAATAGACATTCTCGAGAGCTGGAGATTGAGCGCAAATGTCGCTCGGAGGATGCAGGGAGAAATGCCCAAGACCTAGCCACCGAGCGTGATTTTCGTCGTAAGAGTGAAGAAAGCTTGAGAAATATCATTAACGCCTTCGCTATCTTGTGCCCTCAGATTAATCATGGAGAAGCTGCAAAGAACTGCTCGCACGATCGGCACTGACTACCTCCCTGGCCACTAGTAAAGCTTGCCGAAAACATGGTCGACCTCTTTTTAGAGATATCGGAGTTGAACCTGCTAGCTATGGAGTTTTTGGTGCAGATGACTCTGATTTGGAGCTTCCCGAAGATGAAGATTTGCTTCCTCATAAAGTTTTTGTGAGACTAGTTAGAGAAGAATTGTGTCAGAGGGTGCGTGCCAAGGGGTGTGTCCAAAGACAGAGATTCTGAAAATGGTGATGATGATGACGATTCTGATGGTGGTGCTCCAGGAGATTCGAGAGAACATCCCGAGGATTATCCGAAGGACGACTCCGAGAATGATGCCAAGACAGAAGCTGAGAAGTGAACTGAGGATGACAGTAAGGGCGTCAAGCCAGTGGACTCTAGTGAATCTGGTAAAGGAAATACTGGAGGTGGCAAGGGTGTTATTTTTGACGCTAACTACAAGGAGAATAGCTATCTGTTTCGAGAGTCCACGCTAGAGTATAGTGAATAAGAAGATGTTGAACCCATGAAGGAGGATACTCCTTTGAAGGAAGAGTCCTCTAGTTTTTGTAAACTCGTGAAGACTACTTGGAATCAGAGAAAATACTTTGGGATTCGATTAAGGGTTTTCCTAGCCCTCGCCTTAATGCTTCGTCTGGTGGACCCTCTTCTGATGTTTAGAAGCGAGTCTTTTTTGTTCTCGTTTTCTTTTTTGTACTTTGAATATGTTTTTTATGTTGCTTATCGGCCATACTTGTACCTGCAATCATTTTGGAATAGATTTTTAATTTTGTTTTTTGCTATCGAGCGTTCCTTTTCTTGCGTTATGTTTTTTGCCTAGTAACTTGTGATCAGGCACGAAGTTTACCTTGCGAATTCTAGGCTCCTAAGGTTACTTAGAGTGCAACTCCGGGGCTTACTTCGATGTGGGGGATAGTAAACCAAGCTAGTAGGGTCTTACAGATCACCCTTCCCAAAGGCTTTAAGCTAGTTGCCTGGTTTAAAGCAAACACTAGCTATCGAAACCATAGGTATCCATTTTGCCTCAATACATTAGGTGGGTATCGAAGATATTAAGTATCTTCCGAGAGGACATGGTGGTGTCCTGATAACCCGTTTTAGCCTAAGTAGGAAACTTATGGTGGGTAGCTGCCAGTCTGGGTCACGATAATAAAGCAGCACGATGGGGGAGTGCCGGTCAAGGCTAGATCTTAGACATGGTACTGTTCTCTTATCGCAGTGTATAGTTCGACCCTTCTGTTCTCGGTAGCTCCTCCTCGAAGCTATGTTTCGATTTTACGAAGGAGGTCCCTCGGCTGCGTAACTCGCCTAGTACCATTCCCATGAATGTAGGCGAATTAGCTGCCCCGGGGTTCCATCCACCCTAAAGGCAGATATTAATCCCATTTATCATCCCCTCGGCACCTCAAAAGAGAGGTCCTCGTGGTCGTATGGTAGTGGGTCCAAATGCCTCTTAGCTTATGTATCTTTGATGCAAAGGACCCACCGCTAACGGGGTATCTTGTGGGTAGAGGACTGTGCCATGTAGCTCGTAGGGCCCATAGGGCTACACGTACATTAGCTCGGTGCCTACTGCCCGAGGACTTTTTTGTGCCTACTGCCCGAGGACTTTTTATAATTGGCATCTGGGCCTTGGCGTAAGGCCTTTTAATTTTATTGCGTCAAGGCACTAGAGGAGATATGGCATCATGACCCATTTATGTATGTGGCCTGAAGCCTTTAGGAGATATGCCTAATCAAGTAGGATCTGGAGTTTGAGCCGAGATATAGTATATCGAAGTGTAAGATAATTTGGAATATAACAGGTCAACCAGTTTCTTTATTTATTCTTCTACTAAGGACATTAGAATTGCTTTGGTTACAAATAGATTTTTAGTTAAGATGCTTCAAACTCTTCCCTTCGATCGAAGTTCTTAATCTCTGTCCTTCTAGGTTGATTAAGATGTAAGTGTCATTTCCGAGCGCTTTTTCAATGACGTACGGCCCTGCCCAAAATGGCTCTTCCTTGGATATTTCCTTTCCAACATTGGACGAGCTTTCTTCATTCCCTGTTCCTTTTGATGGTGTTGTTTTATCGCTTGCTACCATGAATTGTTCCCTGTTTTCAAAATAATGACCCTTTCCCTTATTAGCAGGTGTTGTAACTAGTTTTGGGGTTGTTTTCGAGTTTTGCATGGTGGTGCTAGCCATTCCTGCTTCCACTTCAACGATGAAATCCTTTATGCTGGACTCGGTTATTTCGGATGCTTGTTTTGGCTTGCGGGGTCATGTTTCGAATTCTCCCTCTGTTGGATGTCAATCTCGTTGCATACACGAGCTTCAATGGGATCACCTACTATTTCTGCAATTCCGAGCGGGGTTGGAAATCGAATTCTTCTATGGAGGGTGGAGGCTACTCCCATTAGGTTGTGTAACCAAGGCCTTCCTATGATGGCGTTGTATGAAGAATCTATATCTACCACGCAAAATGATGTTGGTAGTTCCAGCTTTCCCACATGGATTGTTAAAGACAACTCTCCTCTTGGCATCAAAGGTTTTCCATTGAATCCAAAAACAATGTATGACGAGGGGACTAATGCAACATCATTTCCGAATAGCGTGTCATGAGTCCTGCCGAAGAGTATATCGACAGTTTTACCAGGGTCTACCAGTATTCTCGGCATTGCTAATTCTTCAATATGCAGAGTTATAACCAATGGATCGTTATGCAATCTTCCTCCATCTGGGATGTCCGTTGCAGAAAAGAAGACTGGTTGCTTCTGCCAGTCTTCGAGATGTTTCTTGGCTGCTACACTCATTATCTATTTTCCTTCGAAATCTCTCTTGTGGATCCTGTCGGTAATGTTGTCTCTGAAGCTGCGCTCGCTGATTTCTGCATGAACTATCGAATTTCAATCACTGAACTTTGGAATGTTCCGATCAATTTTATTACATATGCCTCATATTTCTTCTTTTCTTTTGGCTGTGGTTGGTTTGGAGGTGGGTTTGGCAGTTCTAGAAGACGGTTGAATTTTCCTTTCTAGAGGAAGTAGTGGACTTGGTCTTGTGCCGTGATGTAGTTCTCAGTGGAATGTTCGTCAAACTTGTGGAATTCGCAGAAGTCCCTCGAATTCCTTGTGTGTTGCGGCTGGTTTCCCCTGCTCTTTGGATATCTGATCTCACCTGCTGACTCAGACTGCTCGATGCTTCGAAGGGATAATCGAGGGGTACACTCAGCTTTGGAAGCTTTCTGTCCTGAAATGGAGGAAATCCCGATCTTGGCATGTCGAACTTTAGGTTTCCCTCGTATCCCCTCCGAGGGTTATTTCCTTCATAACCTCCTCGAGAGTCGTTTACTCTGCTGTCATTGTATCTCCTATTGTCATTGTATTTTCCGTCACCAAAGTTGTCTTCGTTTCCATATCTCCCGTTATCATTTTGCCTTTCCCTTTTTGAAAAATCTCCAACTTGATTATTCATGGTATGATCCCGCTCCTCCAATGATAAGTTGTTTATCGAGTGTACTTGTTTCGAGATGGTTTCCTTGCCTTGGGTTGCTTGTTCTTTGATTTCTTCCAATGTGATTCGCTCCCTTTGATATTTTCGGAGATCTTGCAATGTTTCTACGTTCTTGGAGAAGAGCTTATCATACAATGGATGATCCTTGTCAAGTGCATTCAAGTATGCTCGTACTTTGTCTTTTTCTGAGGCCCCGTATCCGACTTCTACGCATTGCGCCGTCCATCTCTCGGTCAAACTCTTGATAGATTGTTTAGGCTTTACCTTGAGACTAAAAAGTCTCCCTACCCCAGGCTTTGAAGAGTTATTGTAAGGGAAATGTAGTATGAAGACTTTGGATAGTTCCTCGAAAGATAAAATTGAGCTTGATGGTAGACCATAATACCAAGCTAAGGCCTCTCCTTTCAAGCTGGATGTTGGGAAATATTTGCAGAGAACCTCATCCTTGTCCCCCCAAACTAGGAATAGTATTTGGTACATTTTAATATGAAGAGTCGCATCCCCTGTTCCATCGAAGACAGAGTTAAAAACTGGCATGGTACATTTCACAGGTATGGACTTGCTTAGAAGTTCGGGGCTTAATGGTGAGTGGTTGACGTCGTTAATTGCTTGGTTCAACTTTACTTTGTCAGCTGACTGCATTCTGTTATCGAAGAGCTCTGCCGGCATTGATTTGATTTGCTCCATCAAGACTTTTTGTAGTGCCAGAGCCTCGACATCTTTCCTTGCTTGTTCGCTTTCGTATATCAATTGTATGATGTTACCTCTTGGTCGTATGCTTGGCTCGATACGTCGGCTCGATACCTCCTTCCCACGCTCCTCCAGGTGTCTATATGCCTCGGTATTGTTTCTTGATGTGGAGGGTCGTTTGGAGTGTGAGTTTCTATGGGGACAAGAGTGCCCTTCACTGCTTCGTTTGTAATTCGAAGCTGATTTTTCAGCGTCGACTTTCTTATTTGCTTCGGCTAGATGTTATTTGAGCTTTCTTATTTTCCGATTTTTCCTCATTACTTTTCTGAATTGCACAACCCTCAGGGTTTCTTTCTCGGTTGGCTGATGTGCTTGGAATACTTCATTTGGGATTCCGTCTTCTTCTTCGTCATCTTCCTCCTCCACTTCGTGAATTTGTTGTTGTGGAAGTTCGTCCTCTTCAGGGAATCCTTCCCCCTCTGGTCTCAGATCTTCTACTAGTACCTCATCTTCGTTTACTTGTTCCTTATGCTGGACTGTACTTGCTGCTATTTCTGGCGATAGTCCTTTACTAGTTGATAATCTGGTATTATGCCTCGAAGAGCCTGTCCCCTGTCTCGATGAGCCTATTCCTTGTCTCGGCATCTGATTTGACTTCGAAGTCATGATGATTAACCTGCAAAAATTAACAAACCCGTGAGGTCCAAGATGGCTATCGCAGTGTACTAGGGGCCTGACATGCACCCTAACAGTTGTAACCGACTCTGACATGCTAGATTTTAGGGGGGATTGAATGTGTACGACCCAATGAAATTTCTAGTCTAAAATATCTTTTATGACTATTCCCTCTAACTGTTTTGGTTTGTCCAGATCTCTCTTCCAAATATGGAGGTTCTGGAAATCCTGCCTTGACTTTTTCTCGGAAAAGGATGTTGGTAGATCTGAAAGTTTCAAAACTACTTTCCCGATATAGATTTGGTAGAAAAACCCTAAAATAACCCTAAACTAATTTTTACAGCATGGATCATACATGAGATTTTAAGGGTATTTACTGGAATTTTAAATAACAGATTCCGAATCGAAAACCCACTTTCCTCGAGATTTTATCAAAATTCTTTTGCACTTCTTTTGTAACATTTTTGTTTAGAAAGAACTTTTATGCTCTTGATTAGATCTCTGTGCTTCAAAGCTTAGATTCCTTGAAGAAACCTTGATCTTATCATTTTGACGATTTGCTCAAATCCTTTAGCATGCTAAAGGTTAAGATCTATAGACACCCAAGGTGGTAGATAGCTTATAATAAGTAAAGATTGGTATAATGGAAGAAAATCTTGAAAACCCTAGGAAAAAAAATTCTAAATTTTTGAAAACCACAACAATCACAGGCAAACCTAAGTTGTTTTAATCAGTCCCTGTTTCTAGTGCCAAAATGTATTGGTATAAAATCTGCATAGAGACTTTAAACCAAACAGCCATAAATAACATACATACAAACAATGATTTGAGGTATACTACTTGTAGTGAAGATGATTCCGAGGTTCATATAAATAGTAACGAGATAGATTCGAATAAGAAATAATAAGATAAAGATCTAAGTATTATTAAAACTAGTAATTCTGTAGCTATATTATACATGGAAGTTGTACTTGAAGACCTGAGGAGACACTAACCTAATCCCACTCACACGCCTTAAGACTTCACAAAAATTCCAACCTCTACAATGGAAACCGAGCTCACATTTTATAAGCCGAGTCGAATGTGGATTGCAGCTAATAAAACAAATTACACATTAATCTTGGTCGTGTCAGAGTTTGTCGAGTAGGTCGGTGGCCTTCGGAATGTCTTCGAGGTAATTTGGCTATCCTCAGAACCTTATCTTCGGCTTTAACTGTTATTTCGAGACTCTTTAAGATCTCGGAGTGCTTCCTCCCTCGATGGTATCTACTTCTTCGTTGACTTTTAGGCTTTCGGTATCTTCCTTCTTTCGTGTCGTGTCACGAGTTATTATCTGGTGCTTCGAGCTTAGCCTTCCTTCGGGTATTCCTTTATCGTGAGGCTGGCGAGCGTCTTGTTAGATTTATACCCCTACAATAAGAGCATATGGATCATCCTTATTAGAATTCTCTGCAATAAATGCTTGATCAGGCGTATTGTTCTCAAAGATATGTTCGTTAGGCATATCTCAAGAGTTGCGGTGAGTGCATTGTAGTATTCATTGCTTGGACAATCTTTCATCATATGTCCATATCCACGACACTTGAACCATTATATTTCTTCTTCTTGAACATTCCCATCTCTATTGAGATCCTGTATTTTTATGAACGGTCGTCTAGAACGTGGATCTCTTTTGTTCTTCAGAAGTTCCCTAATATGTTGAGTTATCAAAGACAAAGTAGAATTTATGTCAGAGTCGCTTTGATCATCACATTCGTCAGCCCATGATGTGCTTGTTGATGTGTGAGAAGGATCGTTAATTTCATCACAGGCAATAGACTTGGATTCAGTCTTACGGTCATAATCAAAGATTTTGAGTTTGGAACGAGATCGCCTCTCTTTATTTCAAAACCATGATTTCTTGGATAACATGTGCAAAGGCGAGAGTACCGAGTACACCACCAAATCCTTTTTCCCAACAACCTATTAGACAACTTTGTACAACCTTTGGGTTTCTAAAAAATCTGGCGATATATAGAATTTTAAAAACTCTCTCAAAAAAAAAAAACAACGGTGTTTGTAAATTTAAAATTGGATAAAATTTGGAAAATCGAGTATGGATGAGAGTTTTGGTATTTAGAAACTCTCTTCCAAACCCGCGTCATCAATAATCGTTATTTTGTTACTATTTTTAATTTATTTTGGTAATCAAATTCTACAACAAAACGATAAGTGTATTAAAATAAATATGGATCCAACTACCATTGGAGATGGTTATTAAAACAAAAATTTATTTGTATTCAACATTAATAAAATTTCTCCTTTTTAGGTCTCCACATATGATATACATCGAAACACCATTGGAGATACTCTAAGAGCATGCAGAGTCCTCATCATCACAAGTTGACTATACAACAACACCACTGATCAGCAGTCAACAGACACCTTGATGTCTTTAGGACCCCTCAAAGCCTTTGGTAAGTTGCTTAACATAGTATGCATATCGTTTGAGCATCTCCAACGGAGGAGTTAAAACTTCCTAAATGAAAGGCCACATAAGATTTTATTCACTATGACCAAAAAAAAAAATCTTCTCCAACCGGAATATGAATAGAGATTGTGAGGATGCTTTGGCAGGTGGTTAATTAGACATCTTCTGACAGATCCTCTAGTTTTAGAAGTTTTTGTTGAAGGCAAGAACAAATCCGAAAATTTAAAGAAAAGGTAAGTTATCTGTGTCTTTAAAATATATTTTAAAATTAAATTGCTCCAAAGTGGAACAAAAACATGATCAATATTGATGCTGGGTTCACAAAAATCCATCTGCGCAGGTCACATCACAATTATGATAACTACGTTGACGATAATGACTACGACGACAACTCTCGTTGCAACAAGAAGCAGCGTATTGACAATGGCAGCAGCAGTGATCATGTTGCTGGTGGAGATTTAATTACCCCTCCTCCTACAGTGGTGATCTTTGTTTTCCTTGCCAAATCTTATGGAGTATCATCCAGAAAAACCATCTATTATGGAGAGTATTATTACAGTGACGACGACAATGATGATAAATTCTCGTTCAAAACGTTTACAGGACCTAGCTCCAATCTATCAAAAACAACGGCACCCCTTCCCATGAAAACAACGCATACACTAGTTGGTTCATGCAATGACTTACTTTGTTTTGGTGTATCCGATAGATGTAGATTTGTCCGAGGTGATCCAATCTACATATGCAATCCAATTACAAGACAAGAGTGGAATCTACCAGGACACAGCACAAGTGAACATACTAACAAGTACGAAGTTGTCTATATTGTGTCTGGATTTTGTTATGTTCCCTCTACTAACCAGTACAAGGTCGTTAGAATATGCCACCATCCGTATGATGATTCCGCGGAACATTTATGAAATCTGCAAGTATTTACTCTCGGAGTGGACGATACTTGGAGGCACAAAAAATTTATCCCCCAGTACTTACTGAATACCTATAAGTCGCCAGACATGCAACCAGGTGTAGTTGCCGACGGAGTTATTCACTGGATGGACTACATGAGAGGGAAAATAATGGTTTTCAATTTTGTAGACGAGGTGGTACTAGAGGTTCCTGCGCCACCTTGTGTTCTTAATCCAACCGACAATTTTCGAATTTGGGGAAAATTTGTCGTACAGTAAATTTTCGTCCAGATGTTAGTATCAAAATCCAGACGAGATTGTAATTTCGGCTTGTTTGTTTATCTACTCCCAGATGAAACTATCTCTGTAAAACAAAAGTTTTGTGGGAACCAATTGTCGGTTGGAAATTGTTGATATCGGCTGAGTTTTGTGTGCGTAAATTTTGCTAAGTTCAAAATCGTCTGGATTACGTGTTTCTAATATACTGAATTATTCCAGACGAAAAAACAGTTGAACAAAATCCAAAATTTTGATTTTCGTCTGGAAGTACTGAATTAATCCAGACAAAAACAAAGTTCAACGAATACCAATTTTTTTTATTTTTGTCTGGATATTTCATACCAAACGCAACCGAAAATTAAAAATTTTCGGCTAGGTTTTTCAAAATTAAGCCTATTTTCGGCTGCATTGGCTGCGACACATTTGGTAAGTTATTTTTCGTCTGGTTTGTTTGCATGCAATACATACGACAATTCAATTTTCGTCTAGATTTTTAGGGTTTCACCCTGCCGAAAATCACTCTGAACTATCATTTTTAACCATTCTGAATCGTTGATTAATCGAGACGATGAAGGTTTGTAGAAATAAAGAGGGAGATAGAGGGGCAGTGGGAGGAGACGATGAAGAAGAAGATAAAGAGTTGAAAGAAATTGAAACTGAAAATCAGTTTCTTTGTTTAGGTTTTTGTTAATGTTGAAAGGGTAACTTAGACTTTTCATAGCATTTTGACACCCCTTATAACCCACTCTGGGATAGGGATCGTAAACCCGGTCTCTCAAGTAATTTTGCCGGTCCCTAAATCAGCGTTTTTGTTTTGAGTATGAAGGGTCATTCGATGATAGCTCTCTTGATCTCCAGGTACTGAGAGGATGTCTGTGTGTTGTCCATGGAAGGCCAGATTATAGTGGTTATAGTGTGGACATATGGTCATTGAAGAAGATGAATATTGGTAGTTGTGATACGTGTCCATCAGATTTCTGGTACCTACACCATTCATGCAACTCACAGTAATCTTTACCGTTCTTGCAGTAATCAGGTTGAACACCCTTTCCAATTGGGTCCTCAAGGGGGAGCTTGCCCTTGATTTCCTTGTAAATGGTGGACCTCAGAGTGTTAAACTTAGTGTAAGTGGCGTCGTCAAAATCCCGCTTCTTGTTATCCTTAGCTGATCCTTTGCCTCTGAATTCTCTGGACTTGTTCCTCTTGATCTGAGAGGTAGGGACAGTAGCAGGAGGCTGAGAATGAGTGATTTGGGGCTGTGGTTCCACCATGTTTGCCCCTCAACTCGTGTTCCCAGAGAGCAACTTATCATAAGTGCCATCCTGCGTCTCCTCCAATGCTATGAATTCTTCTTGTATTCTCCTGAGATCTCCCAGATAGTATGGGGTTTCATTCCATAACCTTACAAAGAGGGGATCAGTCTTGTTCAAAGAATTCTTGAAGCCAATGATAACATAGGCAGCAGGGACCTTCCCAATCTCAGCGCATCCTCCATCGGTCAACTAGGCTTCTGAGGGATTCTCCCCTTCCTCTTTTGAGGACGAACAGTCGCTCAATCCCGGGTTTGACTTTGCTGTTATGCATATAATTATCTAAGAAGACCTCTTGGAGATGTGCGTACGACGTGATTTTTCTTTTTTCTAAGGAGTTAAACCAGGCCAGAGCTTCCTCTTTGAGACTCCCAGGGAAGAATTTACATATAACTCCTTGTCGATTTTGCCATGGCATTAGAGCCATTTCGTAGTCCTTTATGTGCTGAATAGCATCACCCGTACCATCAAACTTGTTCTGGAAGTTCAATGTACATCGTTTGGGTATTCGGAGGGCATTGATCTCTGGGGTGAATGGTGAGCGCTTAACATCTTCCATTACCTCTGCCAATCGATTCCCTTCCCTTTTGATGAACTTTGGTTTGTCCTCAATACTTGCTACCATAGCTTTCCTGAGATTAACCTCTTCTTCCAGCTCCCGAATTTTCCTTTCTCGGGCCGCCAGGATTTCTTCCAGAGATGGCTCTGCATAGCCTCCCTCAGAGTCATCGTCCGAGGAGTCGTCCAGAATCACTTCTGAGACTGGATCATCTCTGGGCCTCTTATACTTCAAGTTTCTCCTATCTTCTTCCTCATCGTCCGAGGAATCAGATGAGTCACTATCAGTAATCACAACCCTTTCCTGCCTTAGCTTCTTGTTAGCCTCAGAAAGCTTAAGGATTTTTCTCCCCAGGGTTCTGATCTTGTTTCTTCGTGCTCACCTGGTGTCCTCTGGGGCGGACTCTGGGTCTCTGACCACAGATTTGCCCCTCTCGGCACGAGTTTGCCTCACCCTCTGGGTGGTTTTGTCTGTTCCAGAGTGCCCATTTTCTCTGGAGGTTCTTCTCGCTCCTCTGGAGGGTTCACCCTTCTCAGAGGTGTCTTCACGTCGTCTCCCCGAGACTCCTGTAACTGCTCTGGAAGGTCCACCCCTCCCGGAGGTATCCTCTCGACCTTTCTCTGGGACCTTCCCTCTGGGAAGTCCGTTTAGAGCGTCGATGATTCGAACGTTTCCCTCTAGAGATTCCTCAGTAGAACTGTTTGTGTCTGTCGTGTGCAGATCCAAGTCCTCTTCTTCTCTCTGAGAGTCAACTTCCGCCCTCATAACCGTTACCTCGGAGGCAGGTTTTTTCTGAGGGGGCTTGGCGTGATGATGAGTGCCGAACTCACACAAAAATATATTCCTTACTTCTCTTACACTAAATAATAGTATGGGATAAGCAGGTTCGTTCCTGAGGGAGAGAGATAAGTTGTGAATCTAATT